>JBCEWC010002993.1:0-31950 GCA_038996855.1 Solanum aculeatissimum | reverse complement strand
TTGTTTCCGATCTTTGTGGAGTTTTGCTTAGAGGAGTTTCCTGATGAGATAAAGAACTTCAGGAAAATGGTTGAGTCAGCAGATTTGACAAAACCTCATACTTGGTTTCCATTTGCCAGGGCGATGAAACGCAAGATCATATATCACTGTGGTCCCACAAATAGTGGTAAAACATATAATGCATTGCAAAGTTTCATGGAAGCAAAGAAGGGTATCTATTGTAGTCCTCTAAGATTGTTGGCTATGGAAGTTTTCGATAAGGTGAATGGATTAGGGGTATACTGTAGTCTTCTTACAGGGCAGGAGAAGAAGCACGTCCCTTTTTCTAATCATGTTGGTTGCACGGTTGAGATGGTTTCGACTGATGAGATGTATGATGTAGCAGTTATTGATGAAATCCAAATGATGGCAGACACGCATAGAGGTTATGCGTGGACGAGGGCTCTACTAGGATTAAAAGCCGATGAGATACATGTTTGTGGAGATCCAAGTGTTTTGAATATTGTTCGCAAAGTCTGTTCTGAAACTGGGGATGAATTGGTAGAACAGCATTATGAGAGGTTTAAGCCGTTGGTGGTTGAAGCAAAGACCCTTTTAGGTGATCTAAAAAATGTGAGGTCCGGGGACTGTGTTGTTGCCTTTTCAAGAAGAGAGATATTTGAAGTAAAATTAGCGATTGAGAAGCATTCTAATCACCGTTGTTGTGTAATATATGGTGCCTTACCACCAGAGACACGACGACAGCAAGCTACCTTATTTAACGATCCAAACAATGAGTTCGATGTCTTGGTTGCCAGTGACGCAGTCGGAATGGGTTTAAACCTAAACATTCGGAGAATCATTTTCTATACTCTGTCGAAGTACAATGGTGACAGGATGGTTCCTGTTCCTGCTTCACAGGTGAAGCAGATTGCTGGAAGAGCTGGTCGAAGAGGAAGTCGCTATCCTGAAGGACTAGCGACCACTTTGCAGCTGGAGGATTTAGACTACTTAATCGAGTGTCTGAAGAAGCCATTTGAAGAAGTTAACAAAGTTGGGCTCTTTCCTTTCTATGAGCAGGTTGAGTTATTTGCTGGGCAAATTCCTAACTCTACATTCGCCGAACTGCTTGATAGATTTGGTGAAAATTGCCGTTTGGATGGTTCTTACTTCTTGTGCCAGTATAACCACATAAAAAAGATAGCTAATATGCTGGAGAAAGTTCAAGGATTATCTCTTGAAGATCGTTTCAATTTTTGCTTTGCCCCTGTTAACATTAGAGACCCAAAAGCAATGTGCCATCTTCTGAAGTTTGCTTTATCGTATGCACAACAACTGCCTGTTAATATAGCAATGGGCATGCCAAACTATTCTGCTCGTAATGATTCGGAGCTCTTGGATCTTGAGACTAGGCACCAAGTGTTGTCCATGTACATGTGGTTATCTAATCACTTTGAGGGGGACAGGTTTCCATATTACAAGAAAGCTGAGGCAATGGCAACAGGGATTGCTGAGTTACTAGGTGAATCACTAGCAAATGCTCGTTGGAAACCAGAGTCGAGGAATGGCGGGAAACATCAAAAAGTGGTAAAGAAAGGCCAAGGTCAGTTGTTAAGTAATTTATAGTAAATTCCTATTGACCCTCTTTTTTTTAATTTCTTTATTGACTCCTATAACCGAGCGTGAAATTTCCAATTAACTGAAGAATACACAAATGACCTCTATGTCATATGGTCATGAATGGATCTAGGTCCTCCAACCCCCAATTATCAGAGGCAATTATCACCCGTTCTTTTGGATTTGTTACAATAACCTAGTTGTCAGTGTCACTTACTTAAGTAGAGACTTTGGATTTGTGCAATTTTGTCGGTGAGGTGATTGCCGTTCCAGCTCTTCATCCTTAATCCTCATTGAAGTGAATGATGAAAAAATCCTCAATGAAGTACTAAAAATGGAAGTTATTAATTTCTGGTTCTGTAATTGTTGCGTAGAAAGGACTTAATCCAATTCCCTTGAGGAGAAAATAATTGTGTTACGTCAGTAGAACAAATTTACATGGTTATTGGCATGGTAGGCTGTACAGTTAAAGAAAATCTGCCGGACTGCTTCGGTGGTGGTACCGCAGTGATGTCCTGTTGAAACTGATAGGTACTCTGATAATAGCATAATAGTCCTTTTAAAAATAAAAAAATAAAAATGGTGGGTGTCTGAGCCACAGCTTGTGCACACCTCGAGTATTCCATGATACTGCAGTGATGTCCTGTTGAAACTGATAGGTACTATGATGATAGCATAATAGTCTCTTTTTCTAATCATGGTGGTGTCCGGACCAGCCTGTGTAAACCACGACTATTCCACTAGGAACCACCTACCTCCAAACAACACATGTATTATGATGATAGCGTAATAGCACTGTTATGAAATGAAGGAAGATGGTACCACTTGGTTTCTTGTCCCTGTACTGCATGCCATGCTTCCAATGACCTATCTTGCTTGAACTCGAAAAATATTGCTGCACTGGTGTCGTACTCCAGCAATGCACTATGTTTGGGTGGTGTAAAATGCACCTGGCTTTTGAAGAGTCCAAGCAACCTAGCCAAAGACCCAAGGTATCTGCATCTTACATGAGCCAGAATCTTATTTTAATTATACTGCATGAAGAGATGATAGGCTGACGAGGTGCATTGAAGTCTTTGCTTAACCTAGATCGATCGTTGCAAAATGCACTCTTCTCACGGACAAGTCGAAATGCTTTTAGGGTTTATGCTGATCTTTTGCTACTTGAACAATTCATAGTTGAAATATTTGTCTTTTCCTTCTTTCATCTTATTACCTTCTGTGACCATGTTCAGCATATACGTACTTTCCCTCCGAGAACCAATCCCAAGATGCCATGAATTTGCATTTATTTGGTTTCTTTTTACAGGAGAAACCAAGGAACAGCTTCGTCTCAACACCAGCAGACACAGAAGATTGCAGCATGATGCTGGTAGTTTAGCGGTTCCTGTACCATAGACTATAATATGGGCATGCAAGCAAAGCAGAAAGTCTTGTACAGCTCCCAGATACAGTAGACTAGAATTAGTGTTAAAACAAGGAAGAAGAGGCAAGTTCATCCAAATGTTATCATGTTTAGGTCGTGTTGGAGGATGAATATTTTTTGTCCTGTCCTTGAACTCGCGCATATTTAAGTCATGAGGCATCATGTTTATTAAAGGAAACGTAAGATTCAGAATAACGAGTATCAGTGCTGCTTGGCTGCAATTGTACTAGACTGATCTGTTCAATCATTCAGTACTGCTTGGCTGCAATCATTCACTATTGGAGATTTAACGACTTTAAGAGTTTGTGATTCCAATACATAAGCTGTGTCAAAATCTAGCAACATCTAAATCGAGCAAAGGTGAATTCAAGATTTGAACTTGATGTATTTAACCTTGGTTAATAGAACTGAACTCATTGTACTACAATTTTGAGTTGAATTTCATAATTTTCGAAAATTAGTGGTTATTCACTGCTGCATTCGACGCGAGAATCAAGAGGTTGAGGATTCTGGTACTTAGTATGTTTGTTTTGTTAGATGAGCTATTTTATCTCAGTTGTATTGTGTATATTATGCATGTGTCTTCTTGTGAGATCTAAGGGAATTCTTTGAACTACTAATGATATTTCAGGCTAAGTGGACTCATTTCATAGTTCATCTTGTCCCAAGTATGCTTCAAATTGAGCTTAATGATTAATCACAGATATGAAATAGAGTGCTAATTAACTAGCTCATATGTAGTTTTCTCCAGTGTGCTGAATTGATATAAAATGTCTTATTATGTTAGAAAAAAGTTTCTCCAGTTTCATATATTTGTGCGGAGAATGAATTTCAACTTTCTCCAAACTTGGTGTGGAAAATTCAACAATCACAGCAAACCTGCTGATTAAATTACAGAAAAAGGTACAAACTAGAGATCCAAGTTGTTGGTGCCATTTATGAGGACATTCACTGTGGCACATCAATTTACAGTCTTCTCTGCTCTTTTCTTTTGATCTCAATAGAAAAAAATCCATCAACTTTAAAACTGATAACACTGGCAGGAAAAAGTGAATGGAAGGAACTTATTACAGGTACTGAGACCCGACTCATTTCTTTAGCAAGGCACTACACTGAGCCATAATCTTTGATGCCCTAGTAATTGCATCTGTCATGTAGAAATTCTCCACAGCAGGTGTGAATGGAGTTGCACTTACTTTTTGGCTAACATCAGGTCTCAGAGAAGTTGAGAATGTGGCTGGTTGTCTCTCATCCAATTCTAGGAGATTTGGTGCCACTGTCCTAATTCGAGATCGGATTGCACCTAGACTATCATAGGGTAATCCGACACCAGCCACTTCAGATAACGCTCTTATTATCTTCCAATCATCCCTGGCGTCACCGACAGTGGGAACTGCTGGCAGTGTGATCTGAGCGCATCCTTCTGTGTTTTCATATATTCCTTCTTTCTCGGTGAAAGCAGATGCAGGCAAAATAACATTGGCACGATACACACCGTGGTCACCGTGGTGACCTTGGTAAACAACAAAGGCATCATCTGGAAGTTTGTCCAAGTTCACATCATCAGCACCCATCAAATATACAAGCTTTGCAGAATCAATGCATTTATCAGATTCAGGGACAAGTCCAAGATCAAGAGCAGCAGCTTGGGCAGCATTCAGTAGCAAAACATTTAGTCCATTCCAGTCAGGTCTCACGACATTATTGTTCTTTGCAATAGTGTCAACAGCAGCAAAAACAGCATCCTTATCCTCTCGATCAAACACACCAGCACCAACGATGATCACTGGGTTCTTAGCATTTTTGAGAGCTGAGGTAAAGGGATGGCGTCCCTCAGCAATTTCAACTAGTGTTTGAGGATTTGTTCCAAGATGTTCATGATTATAGTTGAAATCAGCAGCAGGTCCCACATAGCCTACCTTAGCATTTGTAGCTCCAACTGTTTTGCGAATTCTGGCATTCACCATAGCAGCTTCTACCCTTGGCTGGAAAAATTCAAGAAGATAATAGCAAATAATTAATATAACATGAGAATAATAGATAACTATCTAAAGGTAATAAATTCCTAAATAAACAAATGTGCAACATTGTCCAAACAAGATCTAGGTAGACGGAACTACCCCTAAAAGTGCTATCACAATATCAATCATGTACCATCATTAGATTCAATTATCAAACCATAAACTGCACACCAAGTGAGAAAACTTCTTACGTGCTTTGTGTTGTTCCACGTAAACACAAGTTAAATGAGTTCTCCATCCCACCCACCCCACTCCACCCTAAAAAGAATATAAAAAAATGCTACCCAGTTTTCAATGGAGCTATCATAATTCTTTATCACACTTCTGAATATCATCAATGTGATTCGCAAAATAATGCTAGCCAATTCAACAACATTTTAATCTTTCACTATTAGCTTAAGTAGCCAAATCATCAACTAGTCTGATAATTAGCCCATTCATTAGAAGTCAAAAATCATTTATTCCAGGAATATAAAGTTTACTCCAATGAACATATTAGCTCTTTACCTTATTCCTCATCAGTAACAAGAGGACTAGTTTCCCTCTTATTATTAGTTAGAGGCGGAAGAGTTCCCACAAATCAGCGGTTTATAAGAGAAAGTTGAAAACAATGTGGAGCTGGTTTCATCAATTGCACACATGTACGTTCTGAATCTAGCCACCCATCCCAATCAAAAAGACCCCCAGAGATTGTCTGTACTGTATTCGGGAACAGGGAAAAGGG
Source organism: Solanum aculeatissimum (assembly GCA_038996855.1). Taxonomy (NCBI): domain Eukaryota; kingdom Viridiplantae; phylum Streptophyta; class Magnoliopsida; order Solanales; family Solanaceae; genus Solanum; species Solanum aculeatissimum. The sequence continues at coordinate 26,183 of JBCEWC010002993.1, read as the reverse complement.
TAGGATGGAACAGAAACTGAATGAATAATCATGGAATTTTTCCATCCACTATGCACATAACAAAGAGCCCAGGCGACAACCCTTTTCTAAATTATAACCAACATGGAAAGGGTTGCAAACATTTACCTGGGTTCCAACCAAGAGAAAAGCATCTGCTTTCTCCAAGCCACTAATGCCGGTATTCATAATATATCCAGAACGCAGGTCAGCATTTGGATGCATGCCATTTCCTTCACAAAATATGTTGTTTGACCCCATTTTGTTCAAAAGATCTTTCAGGGCCATCATCGATTCTGCGTCAGACAGTTTTCCAGCAACACCAACAATTTCCTCAGGCTTAATTTGATGCATGACTTCGGCAACAATAGCTAGGGCATCCCGCCAGCTCACTGCCTGAAATCGTCCATCAGCACCACGGATCATGGGGTCATTCAGCCTTTGCCTCTTCAGACCATCATAAAAGAATCGTGTTTTGTCTGATATCCATTCTTCATTGATGTCCTGTGCCATTATGTGCAGTAACTCACTCTTTTAATTTACAAAATTAAAAGCAAAGGAGAAAACAGATGTAGAAAATAATAATTCTAAATACTACAATTAAGAAGTTAGCACACTGCTAATAAAAATATGTACTTCAAGTAGTATGGAAATAAAACATTTTCAAAGGGAAAAAAAGAGAACCGATCAAGGGATCCAAATCATATCAAGGCAGTATTTAGTCATATTGATTCTCATAGATCTTCTGCCTTTCGCTGAAGGTTGTATAAGCTTTTTTTTAATAGTATAGTGCAATGGAAGAATGCGAAATAGACATATTAGCAGCAGCAGCTGGCTGCAATATGTGAATGTGAAGGGTGGGAGGATAGGGAAAATTCTAAATCTACCATTTATAAAAATCATTTTGATACAATGCGTCATCAAACAGTGTTTTGTTAACTATCTAGGAATCAGGTGCAGCCTCTTCACCTTGGGTGTTCTTTCTCAAAAACAAAAACTCTCCTGCTTAAGTATTCAGCACAAATTATCAATTCTGACTTAAAACCGTGAATGAAAAAAGGTAGAGCCTAAGGAAACACTCAACTAACGCGCACACACACTGGCAAAGTAGAAGTTAGATCCAGTTTTAAATCACCCTTGAAGCTTTGACTACCCTGAAACATCAAAAACCTGAAAAACTTCCCAACTAGAAAAAAATGCAGGAATTGGAGAAAAACAGGTGATATTCGTGAAATAAGATAATCCAGCATATATAAGCATGGCAACTCAGTTCAGAGGGGGTAAAATTAGAGATCCAACAAAAATACAGTACCTCATTTAATCGCGGTACAACACGCATAACCTCCGGACCTCTACTATCAATTCGGATGTTCGAACCAACAGCATCAGTCACATCAATGCTTTCTGTGCCCTTTAGCTCCCAATTTCTGGCTTTGAAGGCAAAAGGTTTTGATGTAAGGGCTCCTACTGGACATATATCAATCACATTCCCTGAAAGCTCACTTGTCATAAGCTTTTCAACATAAGTTCCAATTTCTTCTCCACTACCGCGACCCAACATTCCAAGGTCCTCCACTCCAGCTACTTCTGTAGCGAACCTGACACACCTGTTTCACAAACAGGTCAACAATAAGAGGATACTGTGCTAGAGATATAAAATGCACTCAAGCAAGTCTTTCCTGTTCCTCATGTGTCTAAAGCTTAAACCTAATAAATATTTGCTATAATCAGTCTCTCATACACGCCCTAAGGTTCCTTTTAAAGCTATAATACCAAAGAGGACAAATTTTGAGGTTATCAGTGGAAAGGAATAACTCAGGGAGGGCAGAAGCATGTCAGAGAAGTGACGTATCCAGCTTAAATTATTCTGTTGTAGGGTGGTATAACCACAAAATATGAATGTCAGCATTCCACGAATTGGAGAAGACTGACTGGCGTTTCTGCTAAACCACTGGCACTTATAACAAGTCTACCACTCCCATCTTATCAGGCTACCTCTTCATTCCTTTTTTTTTTTTGTGTGTGTGTGTGTGTCTTGCAAGTTTTTCCATGGGATATCAGAAAAACTTTAAAAAAAAATATTGACGGTTGGTTATATTATGGCGACAAAATGCATGAATGTTTCAGATTCAGGATGCAGGTGAATGTAAATATCCAGTATACATCTGTTCCCTTTTTTGCTATTTTTAATCTACTATCACAAAGTATACTATACTAAAATCACACTAGTACCGAGGTACATCAATGCAAATGAAGCATCCATGTACCATGGACGGCTGGCATGCCACAAGTTACAACAGCAGTTATCAAGTTTTGGTTCAAGGTTGATTTTAAACTTAATTTAAAAGAAAAAAAAAACTGCTCAAATTTTATGTTTGGAAAAAAAACATAAGGTAAGGATCAAATACAGACCTTGTACACTGGATGCATCGGGTCATCACAGTCTTCACCAATGGACCCAAATTCTTGTCAACCACAGATCTCTTCATTTCAGTGAAACGCCCACGGTCTGATCCAAAGGCCATAGATTGATCCTGGAGATCACATTCTCCTCCCTGATCACAAATTGGGCAATCTAGTGGATGATTCATAAGCAGGAACTCCATGACTCCTTCACGAGCCTTTTTGGCAATAGGTGTATCTGTCTTGATCTTCATTCCTGTAAGCATGATCTCCACATAAATTTGCAAGGCTTGACAATAACATAAATCCAAGGAATATATGGAAAAGAAAACAATGATGTTCCAGTAAAAACGCTATACTAATTACAAATAGAATCAACCGTTGTGAAAATTATTAAACTTACAAGCGACAATAAAGTTAAGCAAAATGTTACCACGCTAAAAAAAACATTACATACAGAAAATATTGAAAGTACCAGCTTCCCATAATTCTTCAAAAGGGAAACACTGAAGAAAAAAGGGCTATAGAAACTTTGTTTTGACAAAACTCAATAAATATTTCTAATTACTGATCCAATGCATGCAATATCACCACTCAGACAGTAGAGGCTCCAATGAACATATCATTAACCCATAATATCAGATTCCATTAGCAACTGTAATATGAAAAGGCTTTATTCTGTTGTTTCTTTCTCCTGGGATCACAAGACAATCCTTTTCCATTTGACTCTTGGTACAATTACAGAATTGCACATATGGTGGCCTCAGATCATGAGTTTGATGCATATACACAAAACAGCCACTTTTGCAGAAATGTAATGGAAAGACTCCAGTTGGTTCTCAATTAAGACCAGCAGCACTAGTCATCCATTACTACCTATATAGTTTACTTCACTCTCTATCACTCCCCCCACCCCCACTTTCTTTTCAATAGGGAGTCGAAATAGAACTCAATGGGTATTGAAGATAGATAAAGTTGACGTTTTTGAGAGCTTAAGCAAGTATTTAAAGCATCAAATTGAGCATAAAAATCCAATCACAAATCGAGATCAATAAACTACCGTGATACCTGGAAGTGCAGGCATGGCACAAGAAGCAACAGGCTTAGGAGATTTCTCAACCTCAACAAGACACATTCTGCAGTTTCCAGCAATAGAGAGTCGGCTATGGTAACAAAACCTCGGAATATCAACACCAGCAACCTCACAAGCCTGTAACACAGTCATACCCTTAGGGATTTTGACCGGGTACCCATCAACAAAAACCTCAATAACATCATCTGGATTAGGGAAATGAACTCGCGCACCACCAACTGGGTTCCTCTTAGGAAGATCTGATGGTGCGTCGGCGGGGGCGGCTGCAGCATCGGCGTTGTTGAGCTCCGGCGTAGAGACGATAGAACGGAGGAAGTATGTGGGTCCTCCTCTTCCTCCATTGATAGAGTTCCGGAAGATTCTAGAAGATCGTAGGGCTCGAGAAGCGAGTAACCCTAATCCCATTGTGACTGATCTCTTCAGTTATTGGAATGGAAAATGGAGAGGGTAAATTTTATTTTTGGGAGTGTGGAGAGCAGATGCGCTACGTTTTTGGTGTCCATGGAGAAGGGAAATTTGTTTGGGGGGAAATGGAGTTCGGGTCGGGTTGAAAACGGGTCGGGTTTTTCAGTTTTTGGGTTTCGAGTAAAATGGGCCTTTTAGTAATGGTTTTGAGTCATCTATATATAGAAACCTCGAAAATGAGTGATCTTGAACTTCTAATTTTGACTTGAATTTGTAGATAAAAGCTAAAATTTGTTGAACTTGAAGTTTTGCACACATAGAACAAGCTAGATTTAAAACGTAAGATCATATATTTTCAAGATTATTCTTTTAAATCATCCGATTTTAAGATTTGAGTGCTATGTAACGCATAGTCGAGGTAAATGTATAAAGTTGTATAAGTTTAGCTACTCAAAAATAAGCTTTTGACCTACAAGATTGAATTTGAAAACATTCAAGTCTGAGGTAACAAATTTGAATCTAGAATTTGACTACCAAATCAAATTTATTTTATTTTTGTGCTGGTAACATGAGAAATCATGTAAAAGATAGGAGGATTGTATTAATTTTTTTTAATGACCATGGTATCCACATGAGTTTACATGCATCTCGATTTATTTCAAGAGATATCAAGCTGAAACACAAAATGCAAAATAATACAACATACCCAATTTAATTCACAAGATGGAATTGGAGAGAGCATAATGTACATAAACCTTACTCCTACATTTATGAGGTACATCGGATAGAGAAAATATTTCAATACACCCTCGACTCGAAATGACGAATATGAAGAGAGTAAATGACGTGTTAAAAACTTTAAATATCTCAGAGCTTGCAATTTACACATCAATATCGTCCACAATGGCGATGAATGTTTCTTCACCTTGCAGAGCATTTTTCGACTTGCGTTTTATGCAGTATCAACAGCTAACAATTAATTTTCCTTCTCGGCATTTCGCGAGGATGTGTTTTACAAGTAATCAGAACGCTATTTCACCAAATATAAGTTTTTACCAAGAATTTCTAAGCTAATCTCGTTTTAGGGCCTTTGTAATGAAGGCTTTTGAAATTACTATTATAATGTATGACAAAATTGTAACAGTTATACCTAACAGCAGAACCAACTGGTCAAATCTAGTGTCCTGGACTGTGTAGACACGAAGCCTTATTGTATTCCAGTTACTCTCTGTCCAAACAGGGTCAGCTTCTCCCATGGCATCGGAGGAATTATGAGGTAACACCTCCCAAGTTTCAGACTCGTACTTCAATCGAGTTGAGTATGCTGGGACATACCTGTTACATTTGACAGATAAGTTCAGTGCAAAGAGCATGTATTGAGCACTAAACAACTATGGAGTATCAAGAAATAAAACTGGTATAGTATACATTATGATAATCGCATTGCTTTCTCGTTTCAAGCAATGTAGCCATGGGTTTTACTAACATATAAGCCGGGATGAACTGAATTTCAGCAAATTATAATTGGGGAACTACCTGGTTGTGGAAATGACACAGACACCCTTCCCGTCTGTCTCTGCTTTGATACATACTTCCCCATTGCCACTGCAGCCCTTCGGACAAGCAGAGCTCATATTCTTTGAAGGGATAGCTGTTTTATCTGCCAGAAAATTCCAAACAAACCGAGAAACATCCCCCACATTACCAGGATATGGCTGAGAGGAAGGTTCCCCCAGGACAACTCCCACATAATGGCTTGGGCAACTTGTAGAGGGAGCAATGTAACGATTTACCAGTTCACACGTTAAGCCTGGTTCACAACTTAACAAGCAGCCGAGGAGTTCTTCAACCAAGGAGGCATTTATGTTGATGGTATTCAAAACTGAATTATTTATTTCCTTCTTATCACTGGCCAGAATGTACAGACTTCGGGCAACAATAGAAGCAGCTGCTACTATAGCTGAGGAGTTTATATTTGCTGCTAACATAGAAAAAAATATTCCAAATTAGAAAACGTTATATGATTCTACAACACAATGAATTAATCCAGACAAAGGCAAGAAATCCAAAGAGTGAAATAACAACTCACATAGATCATCCAAGTGACTGTGATAGAATTTATTAGTGAAGGCAGCATCGAAGTCTTCAAGGACTATTCCAGAGGTCTCTGGATTCTGTTTAAGAAGAAACAGTAAATAAGCTCCCAGCCTGACAAACAAACTGGCAAAAAAGTTTCTCATTTAATTTATACATTTTCCTCTTTTCACTGATGGCAATTGAATCTCTAGCATCAACAGTAACATTCCTGCAGTCCTCCATCAAGCCTTTCATTAATGTCCAATAATTTGAATATCTGTGTAGCTAAAGTTCACTATCCGAAATTCTGCTCATACTATAAACTCTATTCTTTTTTATTTTTTTGATTCAGTACTATTCTAAATTGATAAAGAAAGCGCAAACATCATTCAGATATTACAAGGATGTTAGCAGTTTCATTATTCCCTTCATCCATTTATCTCCGTCATCCTGTTCCTCCTCCACACACACACACACAACCCCCCCAAGTACCCCCACCCTCAGCCCAAAGGACCACCAGCACATCAGAGTCCAAAGAATATTTTTTTAAAAAGCAACACAACAGTGGAGCATTGCAATGCCTAGGATGAACCACCAAAAATCATAATAAAGATGCAATTCGTGAATACACAATGTATCAAAGAACTTTGCACAAAATACAAATGGCAACTGAAACAGAAAATGCAGGAGCTTTTTTTTTTGTTTTCTTGAATTTACCGGTGATAAATCTAATCTGTACACTTTTTCTGTCTCTCCTACCTTCATATAATTCATCATTTATAATTTCTTTTGAGAAGGAGAAAGTGCACAGAGTAGATCAAATTGAAGATCATGGATGGTAGAAGAAAATATGTAATAATTATTTATAACAGAAATACTGGGGCATTTTCACCAACCTTCTTCAGAAATGACATCAGTGAGGACGGGGGTAGCCCTGGATTTGATTTACTCGCCCTTGATATCTTAATGCTTTGAGTCTTAAGTGAACCTAGAGCATCCTTGAGAGCACTTAAAGTTCCATTTGTGGCACTCTCCTGCAAAATTGAATCATGTGACAGTGTGTAAAGTATTAGCCATGCTGATTGAAGAATCATGTTTTTGAATATTAAGCAGAAAGATAAGAAGCTAGCTAAATAAGAAAGCATCATATCTGTGGTGAGGATAGATATAAATCATTTTGTAGTTCTTCAATATCTGGGTAGCAGTGTGTTAATAATTTCAAAATTTGACTCCCATGAAGCATACAGGAATGAGGACTGACAACTACACATATGACTTACATCCTTTCACAGCTTAAGCAAAACACCAAGATGAGAATACAGGATATCATAATGTAACTAAACACTAAGCAATTATACAATTTCTTTTTACAACACTAAACCATTATACATGTTTATAGCAACGTACTAAATAAATCATCATCATAAAAAATACTTCTTTGGTTTCAACTTGTTTGTCCTACTTTCCTTATTAGTCCGTTTAAAAAAGAATGTCTCTTTCCATCTTTGGCAACTCTCTAATTCTAACTTCCCACATGACATGTTTAAGACCACAAGATTAAAAGGCATTTTGGTATATTCTACATATCTTTAATTTGAGACCATAAAATTCAAGAGTCTTCTTTACTTTTTAAAACTCCATGTCAAATCAAAACATGACAATTAAATTGAAACAGAGGGATTATATATCGTCATAGTACAAGACTAACATGTGCAACAGCAAAGGGGAATGCACACATTTGGTAGTACAATTTAATCCACAGATTTGCAAGAAGGATATAATCTTACCCTTGTACTATGAGCAAAGAATGTGCTATCATCCCGAGTGAAACCCTTTCCAACTGATCCGATTTCAAGAACCTATACAAACAAATTCGAAATAACACTGGCATAAATGGACATGCTTGATCTGATTGGTGGTCTCTCAATACATCAACGTAATAACACAACTTGTAAATCAAACATATTTCATATGTAACTAAAAGGATTCACCTAACACTATTAACAACAACAACAACATACTTAGTATAGTTCCACAAGTGGGTCAGGGAGGGTGGGGTGTACACAAATCTTAACCCTAACATTAATAAATGTTAAATTTCACATTTAGTGAACAAGCATATCTAGAACTTGCTGAAATGGAAACACAAGCAACAGCATAACTGGTTGCATAACAATCACTAGAAACAAGAGATCATTAGAAAAAAGGGGTCGGGATTGATAACAATGCAAAATATACGTGAGCGGCATTCAGACCCTAAGGTTGAACAAGCAGTTCTCTGAAATATTTCTAACATTTTACTCCCTTATGCCAATAATGACCTCATAGAAAGAAAATACATGTCATTTTTCAAGTTAACATAGGATCTAAATAGTTTGACCATCAATGCACTCTCACAAAAGTTGTGCAACAGAAAAATATATACCGTTTCAATTAGTGCTGCATCAAGTCCACCAACAGCATCAGAATGTTGATCAAGCTCAAGAAGAAATCTCCTACTGCCAAGGTAACCCCAGGCCTCCCCAGTGAAAACAGCAAATACAAGCTGCAGAAGGGAAGTGTCACAAAGCATAGTAGTGGTTACTAAACAGTATTTGATGCATACATATAACACAGAAAAATCTGGTAAAAGATTTTCCTGATACTGTTTTGGAAATAAATACTAAATAAGAAATGCTTAAATTATAATCACAAAAGCTTGTATATTGCTGTAGCTGGAGATCATCTCACAGAAATTGCACTACATAGAGTGCTCTTCAACTTCATGGTAATGAAACGTACCCATTCCGGGTTTTGAAAGCTCTTTTAGTTCAAAAATAAAGATATAATGCACTAAGCCAGAAGCCAAGAGGAAAATTAAAACATTTGGGGAAACGAGTACAATAGGCATGTTTAATAATTAACAATATGGCCACCTGTTTATCAAGGTCCCCCAAGCCATCAACACGTGAAAGAGCATCCACCACAGCCAGCAATGAGATCAACCCCTAAAGAGAAGTTTGTGCATATGATCCATGATCTTAAGAAAATATAGAAACGCAACGATATTCTAGCTTTGAGAATAGGAAAATTGAACAAAGCATAATTAAGAAGTCCCTAAAGACAATGATAAAAATAGCGTTTGAGAATAAGCAACTCACAGATATAGGTGAATCTGCACCAAAGCTTTCGTCACGAAAAAAGGAAGCCGCATCCATAGAAGCCACAGTCAATATCACAGGTTTTGCCCTCTTTGACGCTGAGACAATTATTGGTGGTAGCGCTGACCAGACACTGCCATTAGAAATTACACATGCAATAGGTAAGATATTGAGGTAAATTCTGTAGGGAAGAATTTCAGAACCAACAAACAAGATAATATGTATGCATCAAGAACTCAAAAAAGGCAAGGCAAAGACGAATACATTTTGACATTTTGTTGTCTGCAAAACAAGACTAAAAGATTCCATGAGTGGACCACTATCATTTATTTTTTTTAGATGAAGTAAGATGTTGTCATTGATATATGGCAGCTGGAAGGTGCCAAATTACAAAAGCAAAAGCCAGTAGGCTTTTAAGCAAACAATAACCAGTTAGCCCCTATTACAAAAAAACCTATACCAGAACCATGGAGCTAACATAGTTCAAAAAACTGTCCATGCTACTAACAAGAGTAAGAAAATTCCAGCTAAACAAAACAACGAAGCATCTAGCTTTCAGGGCTTGAGTTGGAATTGATAAACCATTAAAACACCTACAGTTTCTTTCATTCCACAACCCAAAAGATGACCGGAGGAATCAATTATAGGAACATCCAACAACAAGATACAGAAAGATAACATCCACCCAGGACCAGGGAACGCAAAGCCACTACCACTCACCCAAACAAACCAAAAATTTTCAAATCCAAGGTAAAGATTCCATTAAGAAATAAAAAAATACTAGCAAGATATCCTGACCTGTACTATTCTACCATCAGCTGAACAAGGAGTGGTTTCCTCTTATTTAATTTTACTGAATTATAAGTGCACAACTCAAGAACACCCACATATAAGATGTCATATAGCAGTATCATTAATCACATAAGAAACCAAAGGAAACGTGGTGAGTTAAAACAAAAAAAGAGGCCAGTCCAGCGCACAGAGCATCCCGTCTTGGCGTCTGCATAAGATACCTTACATACTACTGAATGTCAAGGTCAAAACAATCCTTGTGATATTAATCTTATCCTTCACTAAAGATGTCTCCTATTTAATTTCTTTTTTTATAAGAAAACAACCAAGGTTAATCAAAGACAATCAAACACTGAAATCTCTCATATTTAATCTGGTTCTAGCTGGGAAACTGTAAAGGAAACGGATACTAGTTCAATCTGTTCAAGAATACAATGAGTAGCTTATGAACTAGATAGTTAGGACAGAATCTCACCTGTACCCACCCAATGGAAGGCAAGTCTGTTCTCTAAGACAAGATTCTGAATCCCGAGTCCCAGACTTTGTTGTCTAATAAATATAGCACAATATGGGCAAGTTTCATAAGTAAATTATCAGATACCCTATCCAGAAAATTTTTAGGATTATTTCCAGATCTTTAGTGACATGAAGAATATTTAACCTGCATCACAAGATCAAAGTCGGCCACATCAACAGTGTATGATTTCTTTCGCTTCTCATTTCTCAAAGCAATCTGCACCATATAAAAAGCAAAAGATACATTAATGAAAATGTTCGTGGACACTTCCATTTCAAAATATTTCTCATCCTTCTTCACACAACCAGAATATAATGTCAAGTACAGCCAGAATATAATGACAAGTATCTTTGATACCCTCGGGCCTCACACTTCAATTTTTCATCTATTGATTACTTTGAAGACAGTAAAAATGTTGACATATGAAACGCCTTTAGAAAACAACATTTGGGAAATTTAGGACGGCAAGAGTTCTAGAAAAAGTTAGTAAGCATCCAATAAAAGCACCTGTAAGTCGTAATTAGTACTCCCTCTGTTTAAAATAGAATGGTCTCCTTTCCTTTTTGATCTGTTTAAAAAAGAATGACCCTTTTTTTTTAGGCAAAATTTAATTTCAACTTTCCATGTGGCATGTTTAAGGCCACAAGATTAAAGGGCATTTTGATACATTTAACATAATTTTGATTTAGGACAACAAGATTAAAAAGTCTTCTTTATTTTCTTAAACTCCGTGCCAAATCAAACTAGGTCATTTTTTTGAAATGGAGGGAGTAATTATTCTAGTAACTTAAGAAAAAAATCTTACGGGCAAAGTAAATGTGGAGAAGAATTTTATAAAGACAATAGACATAACAGACCTCTTGCATGGCCAATGTGCTACTATTTGAAAGCAAAAATACAGGAAAATTGTAAGCCTTCCACATCAATCCAGATCCCTGCAAGGTGTGGACAACAACATTTACTTTATCTTACAGGTCCCCATAATGCAAAGCTGAATAAAAGAACGAGTCCTCAACAAGCGATTGTAAAAAACATGTATTTATTTATATTATAGAAGTTTCTAATTTCCATTACATATAAGACGCATACAAAAGATATAGAACCTTGTACAAAAATATAATTCTTTACAAAGAGCATATGATCGAGTGGAATATCGTATTGCTCTAGGTAAAAGGACACTGATGACAAATTATAAATAATTAACACAGATTTCATCTTTAATGAACCATAAATCTTAAAGCAAACAGGGATGCTTTACAATAATTGGTTAGACGTTTCTTTCATTAAATCATCAAGAAACCACAACAAAGAGAATAAAAAGGAACTTCGGTGTACTGTTGCGGACTAAAACTTATAGATTAATCTGTTGGCTCAACATTTGACAGATCTAAACTAGAAGTTCTGAAAAAAGAACCACATAATTCTTGGGATAACAGTGACAAACGTGCATCATTAGGAGCTTGTAGATTTCATTTAGCTTAACATCAAGCATTAAGGAACTTAAATGGTATACTTGGATGGAAGCACAACGATAAAAAGGAAAGCACAGGAGTTTAAAATGCACCATCAGTTTTTAATAATCAGTTAAACAAACAGAAGTGTATGATCGTAATAGTTCTCCACAACATACAATTGGGTTCCATTCAAACTTGTCACTTTGATAAGGAGCGAATTCAACTTGCGGAAACTTTTTGTCTGGGGAAAATCCTGTAAACAAAAAGGACCAGAGTAATTATTCAAATCTTTGAAAGAAATAACTTAAAAAGAGGAAAATAATTTAAATACTTACCTTTTAAGCCATTATGAAGCTGAGAACCTGATTCAACTAATACACCAACAACATGCCTAGAAAAATTTGCATCAATCGATAACCTGAAACACAACAGAACACCTGAAATCAATCAAAGATAGAATGGTGTGCCTTTGTGCTCAGGCAGAAATTCTACAGAGCAGAAAACTTGCACACTTATCAGATGTATGAAAATGACATCTCCATCCAATAAAACATTTTTCTTTTCATTTTCTTTTTCTGGAAAAGGATCCAGATTTGTCTTACGCTATGATGCACACACGACATCAAAAGGCAAAATTGATGGTGACACAAAAGCATGCATCTGATTGTCAAGAACATGCATACTCATGAGAAGTTAGACATAAACACCTTGTTCACATGCTCGGCAGAGAACAAGATGCTATAAATGGAAATGTTCACCCTTTAGCTGAACGAAATTATGAAGTTTCTTCTCCCTGTCAACTTAATAAATACTAAAAAGTTGTAAAAATTATAGTATCTGATAATTGCTATGCAATATAAATATTCTGTAGAATACGAAAAACTTTATTAGCCTCTATCATGTCCAAAGTATGCCATTTAATGGGCCCACTTTAAATAAAATCCAAGAAGTGAGCCAGCGTCTGACAACCACTTTTGCAAAACACAAAATTGTTAATTGTTTTTCATTCTAATCGTTATTCTATATCTAGTATTTTTTGTTTTTGGGGTTGATATATTTGAGTTGAGGGTTTTCCGGAAAGTCTCTATATCTCTATGAGGTAGTAGTAAGGTGTGCGTATATTTCACTCTCACTAGACCCCCACTTGTGGGATTTCACCGGATATGTTGTTGTTCCATTTTTTAATTGGAAGATTTTGGAATTAATTTTTTCCTTTTCTTTGTTTGACTGGTCAGCATTTGTTATCATCTAGAAATTCAATTGATCAATCTATACCAAAAGAAAGAGAGTATAAGGTGCACATTAAATAAGATTAAAGAATGGAAAAGTTTGATGTACCGCAACTCCATTAACTACTCAAAAAGGCTAAATTGTTTGGCAAATGTGGGAAGGAAAGTAAAATACTAAAAGGAAAGAGGTTTTACATCCAAAGGAGGGCCAAAGATGCACAATCTTGTCTAAAAACATTACAAAGAGAGAATTTACATGCCTTGCAAAGAGATCCTCAAATTGCTCCATAGAGACCAGTAACGCGGATGGTTCAGCCAACTTATTTGCAGTCTTGAACCTAGTAACTGGTGCAACTATGTTGGCACGCCCAGGGTCTAGCCATGCACAAGAAGAGTTAGATGAGAAAATTACAAGCAGATGAGCCAACTCGTAGACCAAGAAAAATGCAACTAAATGCATACTTCGTACTTGAACAACCGATCTCCCCTGAAAGGTTAAGCAGCCGTACACATGGATACCCGTCAATGGCCACATACATTGACTTCTCAAGATCAGGAACTGACTGGAAAGAGTTCACTTGATCTGAAGCTGTTCGAATTAATAAGAAATTCAAAAACATATTATACAAAAGTATCACTAAGAAGCTAAAGGAAGAAAGAAATACATGCAGTTTAAGTGAATAAAGTTGCCACTCCTAATAGAACACTGCATAGGAAAATGCTTTCTGAAATGACGGGTAAAATGACACAAATTGCAGCCTGCTCAATTCTTCCTTTACTAGCACACAAACTCAATAAGCCAATCAAAGCCTTGCACCTTAGAATAACAACAAAATCCCAATGCTGTTTTGTGTGCATTGTTGTGGATTTCCTTCCTATAAAAGAGAAACCCCCGAGATTGAAAAAACTTTTTTCATAACGTAGCTGCATTAGTTTCCTTTCTAATTAACTTAGTTATGCAAATATGCTCAAATTTAACAGAAGGCTTCCAATTACATGAGGAGATTATCTACACCATTCCAGAGGTAAATTAGCTTCCATATTTCAAGTACATGAAATATCTCATGTTCAATATCAGATGACAAATAAGCAAACAAGATAATTGTCCAAACACCACCTCTTTGAAACAATTCTAAGCTCATTTTTGGTTTATTTTCAGCTATAAGTTGAAATCTGCATCTGCATTTCATTTATCATAAAATCATGTTTCTTCTCTTTTTTTTCCAGCTTAATGATTTGTTAATTTGATTGATAACAAATATTGATTAACATATCTATCAAAACAGTAACAATAACACCTCATTATTGTTACAAATGTATTCTTTTCCGAGGCATTGACTAAAACTTTGAAATTTTCCTAAGAACCAAGCTGCAGCAAATGATACATATTAAAAAAATAACCGGGATAACCTGAGAAAGAGAGCGAAAACCGAGAAAGTAAGCAGATAAGAAACACTAAAAGCTTTGAATCTTCCATGGAGGAAGTAAAGTGTTGTTGTAGTGAAGCTTGTGAAAACACTAAACCCTAGACCATGGACACGATTCTCTCCAGTCCAGAGCTTGTGCTTTATCTCTCCGGTTCACAGGTTCAGGATACTTAGATGTTGACTAGTCGGAGAATCCAAATATTCCGGTGATCGGAGATCACCGATGCGACGATGAGCTGGAGTTTACTTGTACTGAATTTTTGAAAATTTTATGTGGACGATAAGGGAAAATAATAAAAATGTTTTATTTCGTTAACCTCCTGTGTAGTTTTTTGAAATTACATTATCTACCTTATGGTTCTTTTATTATCGATCTAGTGCTATCTATTGTGCTTCAAATACCCTCTTCGATTTATTTAGGTAATTATTTTTTGAAACAACACATTAGAATTGAGTATTTATCGAAAAAATCTCGCTTTTTTTATAAAATAGGGACAAATTTTGGGTACAATCGACTATTTTAATTCTCCATTTATAAAATTTCACTGATATATTCTTATTGTAAAGATTAAAGCATGATGGTAAATATTCCTTATTCGATTTGGCAAGTTTGAGTCTATAGAAAATGTTGTATCTCCTAAAACACTTCTAAGCACAAAATTTATATAGAGTCTGTTAAAAACAGTCTTTCTAATGTCGCGAGATATATATAAAATACGTGTGCGCACTATCTTTTCAAAAATCCGCTTGTAATACTTTAATGATGTATTCTTATTTTTGTAAAGATTAAAGTTTGATGGTAAATATTTTTCGTTTTTAATTAGTTTCAAGTCTATAAGAAGTGTCGTACCTCTTAAAATGCTTCTAAAAATAAATTTGAACTAATCGAATTGCAAAACAAATCTTGTGCGAGAGTTAAAAAAAAAATGTTTCTCAATTAAATAAATAAAACTTCAAATGGACGAAAAGTAAATTCAACCCATAAATTAGGGACTAAACCCGACAAAATAAATATTCAACCCGACCCGACCCGATCCCCTGCAAATCCACTTCGAATTTAGGAAGCAAAGAATTGAAATTGGAGAAGATTAAAGCGAGATCATCCATCAACCCTAATAATCACTTTTGCTATTTACAAGTAAGTGACATTTTTTTTCTTCTTAATTTTGTGTTAAAATTCAATTATCGGAGCTTTTAGTTCAATTAAGTTGAAGTGGACAAATAATTAGCAAGGATTTTGCTGAAATTTTCTGCATTTATATGTTATGCGATTTTTTTCGAGATGAAAAATTAGGAAAAGGTGTTTATTTTAGTCGTGTTTTGCCTTTTGGGTTTTTTGAGCAGCTGGATTTTATGTGATGAATTTGTAACAGAGAAGAATTTGGAGAATTTTATAGCCATTTACACCTTTTTTTTCCTAGAAAAAAAACTTCTTTTATTGTTTAATCTGATGTATTTACAGTTAGAGATGTTTTGATGAAAATTTTCAGGTCATTTATGCAATTCTTCTTTTCCAAATGAGGATTAGCAGCAGTTGTTAGTGTTGTTTCTGCAGTATATTCCATGTATTTTTTCATATTTCCTGGTCATATTGTTTGATATGCTTTACTTGAGCTGAGGGTCTATCAGAGGCAACCCCTCTACCCTCACGAGGTAGGGGTAAGACTGCGTACACACCATCATACCTAGACCCCACTTGTGGGATTTCACGGCGAATGTTGCTGTTGTCATTGTTGTATTTTATTTTCTTGGTATTTTGATCAACTGAACTTTACACTGTTGTATTCATGATTGAATTTTTTTTCTTCTTGTTGTTGTGTGAACTTTGAAAACTTTGTGGCTTGTTATATTTCTTTTCAGTTGAAAATTAGGAAAAAATGGTGCTTTGTTATTGAATTCATTTACATCTTGGATTTTCTTTTAAATTTATTTCTGATGCTTTATTAACACAGAGCGTTGCGATGGATAAGAGAGCATTATACCGGGCAAAGCTGAAGGAACAGAAGCAGAAACGAATTGATTCCCCTCTTGTAAGGTATTATATACAAGGGAGTCGATAAAATATAGTTTTTTGATGTATTTTCATTTCTTGGTGTTAAGTTGTGGTTAGCAAGCGACTAAATTCCTTGCTATATGCCCTTTAAAAAAGTCATGTATGAAGACAAGCTTTCTGGAAAAAGTTTTTTCCATCCAAAGATAGATTGAGCATATGGAAACTCAATATTTTTTTAGTAAGGTAGGATATGTGTAACGGGTCCCTGGAAACTCGATGCTCACAAGGAGTAGTAGATAGTGATGATGATTTTATTCATGGTTATAGCAATATGTTGGTTTCCAGAATTTAGCCTATGGCTTCACCTGCATAGCTGCAGTTGCTGTCATCTCTGCTTAATACCCAAATCAGAGTGTGTGTGTGTTCTTGATTTTGATGTGGAACTAGTTTTGTGTTTCAAGGTTGGAAGTTTTTATCTGCATTTGAGTGTAATGTTGATATGCTATTGTTGTATTTGGTCTTTTACATGATTGGATATTATTGCAACCTATACTTAAGACATTTTTGTATTTGTAATCCTAGTTAAAGGTGCATTTTCTCTAGTTTTATGACATGTATCAGTGTATCATGACAATGATGGTCTGGATTTGTCTAATATAGCATTGTTGGCACTAAATTTTCTGGATCTCACCGTGAAGTCCTATCTTTATTATAAATTGTGTGAAACCACAGGTACAATGAGCACGATCAGCCTGTATGTAGAGTGTGTGAAGTTGTTCTGAAATCTGAATCACAATGGCCTGGACATCAAGCTTCTCGTAAACATCATGAGGTAAGATCTTACTGATTGATGTTTGGTCTTAGCTTTTTGCGTAATGGAATTTGGTGCATGCTAGTTGAAGCTTAGTTAAGTGGTCACGATGTAGTCCTCCAGTTCTTAAGAAAAAGGTTCTTTCAATCATGCTAAGATGAACACATTAAGCCATTTGTATCTTAATATGAGCATCTCCTTTTTTTTTTTTTTTCCTTTTCAAATTTGAGGTATGTTCTTAATTTGAGTATAAGCATCAGGTAAAAGCATGTTCTGCAAGCTAATGTGTCCATACCAGACTTGGCAGCTTCATAGTCATCAGTTTCCTTCATTTTTTTATTTTTTTTTAAATATAGGGATGTTTCTCCTTCACCATTCTCCAACTAGCTATATTGTTAGTGTATATGTTCATCATGAACTCATAGTTTGGGAATAGGTCTACAATTGAATTTGCTTTGGCTATTGTAAAAGTTTGTCCGTATTCATAAAAAACAGATTCCAGTGGGATACTGTGAGTCTAATGCAAGATGATGACAGGTGATAGGGGAGGAGGAAATAGAATGGGGCTTACTGTATTTGACTAAATGAATTTTTAGTTAACAGGGTAGAATTCACATGGTTGGTAAAAGGGCCGATTCCACAAAATTTGTACGAGTTTTCTGCTGGTCATCTATGTTTATCATGCATGTATTATATACCCTGTGGTGTGCTTGTGAAGGACCTTTTTAGTTCTTGCAACTCCTCTCTTGTTTTGTCCTTTAGATGTTAGATGTAAATATGTTCTTCACTCTTCCTTGCTAAGACTGATTGTTCTGTTTTTACAGGCCATAAATAATCTCAAAGCTAATGCTGCTGCAGCGAAAAACAATGTAAAAAGCGAGCCTCCAAAGGAGTTGCCTAAAACCAAGCCTGAAATTTCTGAGAGCGTAACCCGTAAAGAACCTGAACCTTCTGCTGCAATGTCCAAGCCTCGTGCATCATCTATGCTTCCTCCCAATTTTTTTGACCAGCAAGAGACAAAGAGGCCAAAAATTGGTAAGGTGCCTCTGTGGAATCTACTTTTCTTAGAAGTTTTCTGTATAGAAAATTTAAACAGCGGTTCATGCATGATGATATCTTAAATGTATTCCGTGATATGAATAAAAAACACATTCTATGATTTTGCAAGTTGTAATCTTAAAATCCACGCACCATGGATGTATCATTCTTTTTGGGGTCCATTTGTCTATTTTCTTAAAATAATTATTTAAAAGGAAGAACATGTTACCACGAGAGTGAGATAAAAAGGTGGGGGAGCGGGAGAGAAATCAGTAATTTTGCTGCTATTTAGTGTTGCCTATTTGGTTGCTCCATACTGCCTATGGTAGACTTAGGTAGACAATGATATCCTTATCTCTGATTTACCTTTTTATACTTCGTATGAATACTTGCAATTTGGATATTCCAATATAAAAGTTGCTTTACTGTGCACTATCAAGGATGACTTATCGTCCAGTTTTCATGTTTCAGAGAAAGATTCGGCTAGGTTGGGAGACCATGTATCGAACAGAGATCCTCCAGTTTCAGATCGCATTGAAGAGGTTGAACCGTCTTTAGCAAGGTCTAGCATTCATGGCCTATCTACTTCCAAGAATGCTGAGACTAGAAGCACTGAAAATCAGCGATCTGGTGAAAATGGACCGATGTCACAAGCGAGTTCTGGTTCAGATGCTAAGCAGGTCAAAGGAGCTCTCCCTGCAGGTTTTTTTGACAACAAAGATGCTGACTTACGTGCCCGTGGTATTACACCGGTCAAACCAGATGTCAAGTAAGATTTGACAACTTGCTATTACTTGCTAAGCAGGCCTTGTTCCCTACTCTTTGATTGTTGTGGCTTTAACTGTTTTCCGATTTTTCTAATACTGGTCGAGCGCAGATGGGATCTTTCATGTCTTATCCAACTATTTCTTTAACTTAAACTAGAAAGCCAATTGCTACCCAATATGAATAGACTATCCAAATGAGAAGCACCACCTTCAGCTGGCAATATATGCTGGATATCACCGGATGTGCCCTCATTCAGAATCACGAGAGCTATAAGGCTCATTTTTCTCTTCCATTTATTCCTCCAACTTTCAAATAGTATAAATGTTACCCTGGATTGCAGCATAGGCTGCTCCACTACCTTGAGCTTCTTCGTGATTACATTCAATTCAATGTTCTGTAATGAACATGGTTCGGTAGTGCTATTGGATTGAGCATTGAACCGCCTCACTGCATAATCTGTGAAATGTCTGGAAATTTATGGCGGTCATAGCTATGTGGTGTGATTCCTGAAGCTGTTTAGCAGCCTTCATTTTATTGCTTTGAACGTAATGAAAATAATAGCTGGTGTATCAGAAGTAAATTTATTCTTTCTATTTTTTTCATCAGCTCCTTCACATTTTGTAGTAGATAAAGCATCTTACTATTTATAATTTATGACTACTGTATTCTCTCAGTGTCTTAACTGATCTAGTCCCAGTCCTTGCTCCTCCGGGCAAACTTGATGTTGATTCTAATGACTTCATTGCAGGGATGAGTACAAAGAATTTGAGAAGTTAATCCAAGAAGACTTAAAAGAGGTTGATAACCGTTTAGAAGAAGAAGAGGTCATATTTTTTCGCAGTATACTTGTTGAGCCTTATGTAAATTTTCTATCCTGTTAAACCATGTTATCAACCCGCTTTGCCAATTATATTGCAGATTGATGCTGCAGAAATGATTGAAGAGGAAGTATCTGTCGAACAGAGGTCAGTTTCTCAAATGATGAAAACTGATTTGGGCCTTTCTGAATTTTTTGCTATTTTTTCACATCATTACGTGGTCCAAAAGCGAATAAATTTTTATATTGCAATGACTTCAGGGGCTATAAGGAAAGACTGCAGATGTTGAGAAGGAAGAAGATGGAACTTAAGGCTGCTAAGTCTTCGTTAGGCAGCAAAGAAAGTAAGGTCGTAAATAAGGAGTCCAGTGATGACGAATCATCAAGTGATGGTGACAGTGACGAAAATCTTACTGTGGACTGGAGGGCTAAACATTTGTGAAGGTGCGTTCCCGTCTATGCTGCAGTACACATTCTCTAGTTTTTCCTTCATTGTCGTATTCTGACTGTACCCATAGCGTAGTTCTGTTGCTCTCATGCTAAATATTTGTCCTTTTGGTTGTAGATAACAAGGTTTTGCCTACTTCTGCAAGTCACTTAGAGAATGAGCCCAATTCATTTGTATCTGTACTCTTTTGGCAAATGGTACTATGATTCTCGAGGAAAGAGGTGAACAAGTCGAGAATGGAAGAATCGATACTGTGCTAAACAAGTCGAGAATGGAAGAAACAAAGAGTGTCATGCTGTTTGCTAAAGAAATTTTGTACTCACAGATCGAAAATATCTTCTCGTATGCACACATATTGAAGCAATGAGGTTCTTCCATTGCACATAGGTGAACGCCTGCAACAATAGTCTTTTTTGGTATTCTCTTTGTTTACACTGCAAATTTTAAGTCTTTCTTGTGCAATGGTGACTAAACCAGAAAGTGTTGCAGCCAAAATGAGGACAAATTTGCAAAATAGCTGCTTTTTGAACTGTTAATTTAGCTTTAGCCTGCTTTTCAAAATTAGTTAAACCTTTAGCCACATTTTAATAAGGAGATATCATGGAAATTATATTCTTAGACTAAGGTATAAAAAGGATGTAATGCAGTCAATGAGGCTATTCCTTTCTTAATCAGAGGTCTTGAGTTCGAGTTTTAAGTATGGAAAAATTTCCTTTGGAATGGAGTTTTACGCGGTACAAATTCAAATTATTTTGACTCTAATGTGGGTACTGAATGTCGAATGAGAATTAAAAAGGAAAAACTTTAAAGGAATCATTTCATTTTCTCCCCTTCTTTATGTCCTATACGAATTAATTAAAAGGAATTTTTGCATATAGCCACTAAAAATACTTTAATTATGTGTCACAACTATAATTTGGGTAATTATATTTCATAACTATAGCTATGACAACGTTTGTATAATTCATGCAATGTTTGTATAATTCGTTGTATAATTTGCGCACAATGTTTGTATAATTTGTTATACAATTTGCAATGTTTGTATATTTCGTTATACAATTTGATTCACGCACAACATTGGTATAAATCGCATGAATTATACAAAACTTAAACTGTATTCACGCACAACATTTGTATAAATCGCGCAAATTATACAAAACTCAAGCTGTAATTACAATTAGATGTTTGCCACAAGTCGTAATTAATTCAAATTATAGCTATATTAGCTAATTAACTAGTATATGTTTGTTTATCCGCTTAATATTCTCATTAATTAAGCATGTTTCCTAATATTTTTCTAAGTTATAATATAATGTCTACCAAACCATTATACAACAATGACTCATTTCCTAATCATCTCATTTACCTTAAAATTGGTGCACTTCTATTCAAGCAGACTTTTTATCAGTTGCTTTACTTTTCAACACAATTAATTATTAAACAAATATAATTTAGTTTGTTACTTTGCTCATTGGCCAACAAGTGTCTATTAACTTTCATTACCACTAATGAGTTTGATATATTATTAAACAAATATTAACCTCAAAGTGGAATTAAGGAGGAAAAAAAAAAGATTGACAACTTTTCAAGTGCTTGTTTGCTAGTTGTCTAACATATGATAATAATTAATAATAAAATTCCATTAGATAAACTAACTAGGATTTCTATTGGTCCATTTGCAAATACAAACAATCTTGTGTCTTTTTTTTTTTGGATAATATTAGGGGTCAATGAAAATGGGCAACTCAAAAGAGACAAAGAAAGAAAATAGATTGGCAAAAAGGGAAAGGGGTACCAATGAAAATAATAATTTAAAGATAATTGAACAAATAAATATGGACAAATGGAATTTGAAACATGTAGCTCAATTTAGTAGGTATCTAAATTTTCACTTTATTAATGAATATTGAATTCTCCGTCTTGTAATAATCTTCGATCCCTTTTTTAAAAAAAGTTAGCTAATGTGTTTGTCTTGGTAAACAACAACATGAAAAGTTAAC
The DNA here is from genome assembly GCA_038996855.1 of Solanum aculeatissimum. Classification (NCBI taxonomy): domain Eukaryota; kingdom Viridiplantae; phylum Streptophyta; class Magnoliopsida; order Solanales; family Solanaceae; genus Solanum; species Solanum aculeatissimum. Next base: position 3,775 of record JBCEWC010002993.1, on the reverse strand, counting down.
TACATGATATATATTCTTCTGTTTTAATTTATGTGAGGATGTTGATTAGACATGAAATTTAAACAACAATATATCCAGTGAAATTCCACAAGTGGAATCTGGGAAAGGTAAAAATGTATGCAGACCTTACCGCTACTTCAGAAGTAGAATTGTTTTCTGGAAACCCTCATCTCAAAAACCCATAAGCAGAATAACTAGATAGAAAAAAAGGGAAAGGAAAAGAAAAGGAAACAGAAAAATCAACTAATAACAAAAAGTATATGATAGTGTGTAAAACGATAAAAAAATCAACATATATATGACGAATAATGACAACCCAGAATATAAAAACCCGACTAATCCTACTACCCTACTATACCCCAAATCCAGACATGAATTTTTTTTTTAAAAAATACTATAATAATAATAATAATATATTTAATATAATTTTACAAGTGAGATCTGAACCTACTATGAAAAAGATAACAAATAGTAACATAAAATTTTGAAGAAATATAAACCAAAGAATAAAGGGAGTATATGAGCCACAATTTACTAGCTCATCATATAAGAAACTTTACATTAAAGAGTTTGTGCCTTTTTAAGGTCTTGCATGAGAGGTTCATGCAAAAAGAGATGTGAATGAACTCCTTTTCTCTTGGGTTATATAATAAAAAGGAAATTTCATGACCACAAGATTAATCTAACTCAAATTACTTATATTGAATATTAATTATATATAGCGTTGATATGTATTTTGATTGTTTCATTTGATATCGAATAATGTTGTCCATTAAAATTTGAAAAAAAAATCATTGAATATTTTTTCTTACTTCAGATGAGACCTAAAACTGAAAGGTCTCATGATTCTTCGCTCATTACTTAATTGATCACTAGATTAGGCACACCCTTAGACCTCAGTATAGCTTATTATAATTAAGTAACTATGCGTTCCGAATCGCGCATTGCAGGACCTATTTTTGGGAGCATTGTTCCCGACAAGGTCATTAAGTTATAATTACTACTAGAAAACATGAAATTAGCTACAAAATTTATCACTAAAATACCTAGCTAATCCGTCCTAAATAGCTCCTTGCTAATTGAATTTTTATATAATCCGTCAGTAATACATTGTTAAATGGAATAAACATATAATTTTTGTTGTTTAACTATAAAATTTTGTCTGTCGCTAATTCCCGACAGATAAGTCACTAAATCTCTAACTCCCTCCCCATTCCATTTTCACCATCATTTTTTTTCATGTAACAATAATGTTAAATTTTATATTTATTTATTCTAAATACTAAGCTTAACTCTTTTACATGACAAGCCAAATTAAATTAGTGTTAAATTAATTAGAAGAACAATTTGTGGTCTTCAACACACTACAATGTTAGGTCATGATAAAAATTTAAATTAGCAGCTAATCATCTATATATGGCTAGCTGTTAAGCATTTAATTTCTTAAATTAAATTGTACATTAAGTGGGTTTAACACTTTCAACTTGATTTAATTTGTTAATTAATTAGGCCATTTGAAATTTATGGTTTTTAAAGTATTAACAGGTAGTGGTTTATGCCTCCTTAGATTTCCATTAGTAGAGGCCATTTGTGGTTTTGAATTCTTTTTTTTAAAATAATAATAATAATTAATAATCCAACTTCACTCTCATTCGATCTGATGACTAATTCAGATTCATGCGGAGGAAATTAAGTTTATGGGATTTTTTGGGCACGAGAAGCTTTGTGAAGATAAAAGAAATTTTCAAATGAGATTTTAAGTTGGTGTGCTTCGTGTTAAGAAGGCAAAGATCGTTCTGAGTTTCACCAGAATTTTTGAACAAGAATAAATTAGTCTCGTTAAATTCATTCTCCAATGATTCTTTCATTCTTGAGGCTCAAACCCCACTACTTAAAAATGTGTTTCCCACATCATCTGTTTGTAATTGGCTCGTCAGAGATATTTCAGAGAAATTTTTTTGTCCAAAATATTTTAGCGATTTCGAAGAAAAATTTAATTAAGGGGAGAATAATCTCATTCAGCTCACTGATTTAAAATGTTTAGCCCTTCTATCTTTCTTGTTTATTTCTTTTTAATTAAATATTTAATATAGAGCATAATTAATTTTGAGGTTTAATTTATTGTCATTAAAGTATAACAGTTAGTGGTTTATGCCTTCATATATTCCCATTAGTAGAATTTATATGTGGTTCACCATTTAAAAAGTTTAAACTATTTTATTTATATTTATTCAAAATGACATATTTGGAAAGTAAGGGGCAAAATTAAATTTAAATACCTTACTAGAAGTGGAGTTAAAATAACCTTAGGATTAGAAGAACTAATTTAAGTTGTTAAGCAAAAGTAATCAAACATCACTTTCCATTAAGGTTTAATGTGGAGGTTAATTAATTATATTAAGTCAAGTAATATAAGATGAAGTTATTATGTTATCTTTATGTGTTCGAGCTAAATAAGATCACTCAATATACAATTAGTTTGGTTTTCGATTAAATTTGAATTAATATTGGGAGCAAGGGCGCTCTCTCTCTAACAAAGACAACTCAATATTTGAAATTTGAATCTGAAACCTCTAATTAAGAATGAGTGAGTAATTATCAGTAATTCACCACAAATCTTGTTAACTATAACTTAGTTATTTTAGTACTTAGTGATGACCCTTCACTTATAGACAAAGTAAGATAACTTGGTGATTTTATCATGCACTTATCAAATTAATATTCAATTATTATATATATAATTAGTAGGTGAAATGATTTGGGACTCAATTAGATTTGATTGGCACTTGAAAATTCCACATTAGGGCCGCGACTTTTAGTTAAGAATAAAGAAGTATTTATCACGTTGCTACAATTTTTATTGGTGCAAATTCAGAATCTGAATATTATGATTTGATTTTAAAATTTTATCACAATTCATTTGATTTATTAAAATTAAAATTTATTTTTCATGTTTAATAATACACACGCACGCGCATATTCCAGAAGTCGAGAAATGGTTCTTACAAAACCTAGGACATTTGATCCCAATAGATGTTGCTCACATACAATTTTTACAACAAAAATCAATTACAGCTAGACAGTTGGCTAGCTCAACCAACAAAGGAGACTTTATCAATCAGATGGAAAAAATCCTTCAACAAATTAAAATCGAACTCCCCGACAATCAATCACATTCATCGAAAAATTTAAATTCCGAAGACGAAGAAGATATCATCCTCAAGTTTCATCGACAATAACACCATGATGATATCACCAAAGATGAAGTCATCTATGATAAAAGAACCAATTATTAATGAAAAATCCTGTAACACTACTGTAGCAACACCACAACACATTCACCACATCTTAAAGAAAGTCTAGCTTTACTTTGACAATTACCTCCCACTAATTAATCTAGTTTATATTATAAAACTGAATCTGAAATTAACTAGAATAATTTTAAGGCGGAACAAAGACAGCAGAAGAAGAGGAAGAGAAGAGAAAATTTTCTTACTTATTCTATCTCTTCATTAACGGAGCATTGCTCCCTTTTATACATGAAATATGTAGTGCATATTGCACTTATACATAGTGGTGCACTTAAATGTAGTGCTCCACTTATGTAAAGAAAACAATTAATTATATAACACTCCCCCTTAATTGTTTAAGAAAAGGAAGGTTCTATGTGACCTTAATATGCATTATCTGTTGCCTCGTTAAAAACCTTGTCAGTAAAAACCCAGTGGGAAAAAAACTGACTAAGGGAAAAAGAGTACAACATGCATTTTCTCCC
>JBCEWC010002992.1:0-31953 GCA_038996855.1 Solanum aculeatissimum | reverse complement strand
TGAGTTACACATTTGTGTTTAGGCTGTTGTATCCTGGAGGGGACAAGTCAAGAGAATTACTGCTGGACCGGTGAAAATATTTGCTGCAGTAGGCTTGAATCTCCTTAAAGAGAGCGAGATATCCGTGCCTCAGCCTGAAGATTTTGTTCTTCAATTTTTATTTTTTTTTCAATTGTTAATTGTAATTATTTTTTTTTTGTAATTATTTGTAATTTCACCAACACAAAGAAACACATGAATTACTAAAAGGATAACAACAACATATCTCAATGATGGAAAAATGAACACCACAGAGGATGAAATCCACATTTAAACATGTAACTAAACTTATATACTCCAAACTGCTGAAAAGGTGGATTCAAAGGTGCCTACCGTATCTTGAGAGACTAAGTGGACCTTCAAGTAACGGGAGCATTGATTTTTGATTGGTTCCTAGTTCTATTAGAGCTAGGCAAAAAACAAAAAGCTAAATTCCACTAGCTAAAGTATTTCATGATGAAATTTTATCATTCACATTCTTCCCTTGTCAGCCAAATTATCAGTTTAATACCATATAGAGTTGGGAACTTACTTTTTCTACACCACAGTTCCGGATGGAGTTCCCTATTTTTATGACAATGTCATACACTTCTTTGTAAGTCTTCCACACATACTTTCCAGGCTGAAGATAAGAGCAAGAAATGCAAAAATCAGCTAACATGAATTTAGAAAACAGAATCCTTCTGGAAGTTGAAACTAATGCATATTACTAAGTAATATAATATATACCTTTCCATTCACAATCTTACGGTGGCCAAGCATTCGATTGTTAGGATATTTCTCCACTGACAAACTGTAACATAGACAAGAAAATATCTTTAAGTTCTAATATTAGAAAGAAAATTTTTATAAGCATCATCATAAGCTAAAAGTAAATGTCATGGGTTCCTCCACAATCCAAGATCAAATTTTATAAGAGTAACATTAACGACAATGCTACATCATGCCAAGGCTAATGCAAGTTCAGTACAATGACAAGCTTTTGCATGAACTTTTTATTCTGAATAAAAGAGTTTTATATTAATAAAGCTCAATTGTTTAAGGCTGTATTAGAAGTGATATGTTTTTACAGTAATGCCTAATTTATTTAGAAATTCTGGTTCAAGAGTACTCAAGAAATGTATATTATAATGCTTGAAACAGTATGATGTCTTTGATGTGTCACGTGCATCTACCCTCCGTATTTGCCATATAGTATTTGAAAGCAAGCTTTTTGTGTACATAATTGACAGCCAAAAGGCAGAGATAACTACTTTTTACCTGAATCAAGGAAATCTAAAAACTTTGCAAAAAGGAAAAAAATAAAAGTCAAAATCAATCTGGGAACAACTCATTACTCATCAAACATATAAACCAAATCAATACGTACAGACATAGTATTCCCTTCGTCTCAATCTATAACACACTCTTCCTTTTTGAGACGTTTGACACTTCTGTTTCCATACAACTTTTCTATTAACCTTTTCATATCTAAAATTTTGGAGTGATAAAATTTTCTATCAAATTAACTTTTCAACTATTACTATTAACATTTTCCTCCATTATCATTACAATATATATACAAGTCAAAATAACAGCTTAAGCTCCATATGAGACCAAGGAAATAACCTTATTTTACCAAAATAATTAGTAAAAGTGAAGTTTTTGCAATACTCATCACATATATAAAGCTAAAAGACCACAATTTTTTTCTCTTTCATATTAAAATCAGATCAATCAATTTACAAGGTGAAATCCACCTTGTCAATAACCATATAGCAGATTCCTCACAAGCAAATTCGGACTGTCATTTTAACAAAAAATCCAAAAAAATAAATAATATATTTTCATATTTTCATTAATTTAATCGTTTTGTTACGTACGGAAAAATCATACCGGAAAATATCCCAACAGCTATCTAAACCTTCAATCGGAGGTGGAAAACCGTCCTTCGCGAATAAACTCCGATAAACCGGTCCGACTGACGGCTTTCCGTCCTTCGCTGGCTTCGCCGGCTCCACTTCGATGATGAATCTCTCCTCCGCCATCTCTGATTTCTCTGAACAAAAAATTCAAAAAAAAAATCGCACAAATCGTAAAATATATAGATTTTCACGTGTGATTTTCGCCAAATCGAGTGAAAAAAAAGTGCAATTTTCGCACAAATCACCAATCTATATATTATTTTTACGTGCAATTTCGCCAAATCAAATGAAAATTTTCAGATTTTGATGGATTTTGTTGGTATATAATCGAGAAAAAATGTGAGATTACGGCGAAAACGAGATTTTTGAGAACAGAATTACGAGTCTTACGGAGAAATTTTCAGTAGTCTGTGCGCAATATATAACTGTTATATATAGAGAAAGAGAATATTCCTCCATGCAGTTTTAAACTATTTTGACGTAAAATGATTTATTACTCATATAATATAATTAGTTATTTTTTTCTATTTATTTATTATATAAATATAAAAAAGAAGGTGTATTTGAAATTGAGTCGTTTTACATAGATGGATAGTGTAATAAACTTTAAATTTAAAAGCATTCAACGATGACCTAGTGATTAATGAAGTGGATTGACAATTATCGGACGAACTGTGCTCTCATTTGCCTAGACTTTGGTGGATAGAACTCTTTTGTGCAATGTGCAAGTGGAAATAGCACGTATCCTATAAAATCGGTTGAGATGTGCATAAGTAGCTTATCCATATCAAAATAATACTGGGGTCCCCGGCCAAAACTACACGTGCAAGTTTCCCTGCATGTGGCTCGTTGGGGCCTTTTCATTTTCCAAATTGGAACTTAATTAAACTAAAGAGTCACGCACTTTAAACGCTTTATAAGAAGAAGAAAGAGGCTTTAACTCATTGTTTCCAATCCAATAAAGGCCTTTTTCATTTTCCATGTGCAGCTCAGCTGGAAGAGATTCTAAGCGAGAAACAGTACTGAACTAGAGCCACATAGAGTTAGTTCCCCTCAAAGCCTTCTTCTGAACTTGCCAACAAGTGCTTATGAAAGCAGGTTGGTGGGTAATACAGCAGATTATCCATGTGCAAATCAAGAGTAATATAATACAACAGGTAACAACCATGCATCCAAACTAACGTTAGTGAAAATTCTAACTCCGTCAATGAAGACCGGTAGATATGCAATCTGAAATGAAGAAACTCAAATGGTAATGTTTATTACAACAACTAAACATCTTGTGCTGCATTATATATTCTGGTCATCATTACAAATTTCCTGTGAGTAAACAATATTCATGGAATGAATGCCTATATTCATATGAAGAATACTATGTTTCTGATGGTATCTCTATAATTCTCAAGAATCATACACTTTGTGGGGAAAAAATGGCTTGTGCCACGATTATCTCGACTAATATAACTTCTAATTGTGTATACGCGCCATCAGTAACCAATAACTATCGATCTGCTTGACCAATCTTTCTCCTTCAATCAAACGTGTTCATCGCCTCTTCTTGTTGTTCTTTCTTCTTTTTACCTGTTTCTCTAAGCTTGCAATCCTTTGACCAAGAGCAGAAGATGATGATGATAAACCTTGACTTGTGGGTTTTGATGCCACAGCAGACGATGATTGCACGTGCTGTTGTGCTGCTAACTGTTTTTGCGCTGCAGCATATTTCTTGAGAGTTTCGAAAAATGGAAGTCCTGGTTTTTGTTCAGATTGAGGAGTGACAGGTACTATAGGAACACCAAGAAACTTCTTAACCGCGGGTTTTTTAACCACTGACAAACAAGAAGACACAAGATTATAAGTTGGAACAAGTTGACAAGAAGATAAATGCTTCTGCAGGAAATGAGAAACATACTAACCTAATCCATATGAGAGTGAAAATAGATTTGAGGTTATCCAATAGCAGAATACTGCCTGCAATGAAACAAGTGCGTCCTTAAATGATCTTTATTCATCAGCATATCGATATGACAAATGAAACAACAACCGAGCAACAACTCAAATCAATTCCAAACACAAACACGTACCAACATTTACAAGGATTATTTAGCACATGATAAAGAATTATCAAATAAACATGACAGCTCGCACGCATCAAGAAAACATCATAAAGAGAAGTGAAAAGAGCTAGCATGCACATGAAAGCGCATACAGGGGACGATAGCTACATGAACTCAAATAAAAACATCTAAATGGACTGGAACCAATAAAAAAAAATGAAAACTAACAAATATATAGTTTAAAAATTTGTCTAGGGGGATTACCTATCTGAAGGAAATATAAAATCTTAGATAGGATTTTTCTTAAGATAAGAACTCCAACGACAAAATGATGTTTTCTTGATGAGACCGTGCCTACTGACAACCTCAAGTGAAGTCCATTGAGGCTCTCATAGAAACATCTGCATTTGGCTAATCACATTGACAATGCTATTCAGGAAAATGCACCAGCAACATCAGAAGAACATATATGCTTGAAGGCTTGAAGCTATGCAGCAAGAGGTGCTTTAATGTCGTTGACAATGCAGTTGCACGCTCTAAGACTAAAACCAAATTTTATGATAAAGCATACCTGAGCACATGCAAGCAATTTTCCAATGATAAATTTCACTTTGGAACAAACTTTTAGGTCACGAAGACGGATCATTGCGATGATAAAATAGATCATGGATGAGACTGAGGAACAGTAACACCCCCGGCATTTTCCATAGATGAATAGACGAAAAAATGTCAACAACAGGATAAAAAAGAATGAGAGTTGAGATTGCAATTTGTGACACCATACATAAACCAAATACAAACATGAGTGCTGCAACTAAATAGGCATGGATTGAAACAGGTAAATTGTCTAGGTGACCCTTTGGGGTGGCCCGGTGGTTTGACCTTGAGACTTCCATGTTGGAGGTCTCACGTTCGAAACTCCTTGCCAGTGAAAGCAAGGGGTTTGCCTTTTGGGTTGAGCTCGTCGCACCGAGCTTGCCTAGAGCGGGTTACATCTTCGACGTGGTTTGCGAGCTATTGCATAGGAGCGGGGGTTTACCCAGTGCGCACCCAAAGGGTAGCGGTTGCGTGTTCCTCTTGTCATAAAAAAAAAAGAATTGATTAGGTATTCAATAATTAGTTTTCATGTTTGTAACTTGACTAAATAATCATTGGGGCACTCATGTTTGTAACTCATATAACCGAGGACATGACTCTAGATAAAAAGGAGTGGAGGTTGCATATTAGGGTAGAAGGTTAGTAGTAGAGTGTTGTCTTGCCTTGTTTTTGTTATCAATTGACATTGCTTTTTGTATTAACTGTTATGTTCTCTTCATTGTTTTCTTCCTCTTATATTTGGGTTTGATGCACTTGAGTTGAGGGTCTTCGAAAACAGTCTCTCTGTCTCTATGAGATAGTGGTAAGGTTTGCAGACACTTTACCCTCCCCAAATCCCACTTAGTGGGATTTCACTGGGTATGTTGTTGGTGTTGTTTATGTTCGTAACTTGACTACACCAAGAATAGTTATTGGGCACTCATGTTTGTAACTTGACTAATAATATAGTAAAAAAAACCAAATGCATATTAACAAGGGTCAGAAAAGAATAGCAGACCACGAAAGATAAAGAATAAAGGGAAGAAATCTATCTTATTCATCTAGATTTCCTTCATCAAAACAGTCCATTAATCTTCAGTAAAGGAATCACATCGCCACCCAATTCAAGCATCACATTTAATTAATCTAAAAGGCAAACAGTTGATGATCAATCCTCCACAAGGCTCTGTTAATTTTTCATTACCAAATATATGCATGGTAGTTATGAAAGAAATGTTTAGGGGTATACTAAACAATCACGAAAAAAAAAAAAAGATAATGCATGTTCTCAATCAGGAAACCAGGGAAAAAAGGAAATAAATAACAGTTGGACACAGGCAATATGAATTGAAACCATATCTATGTACTTCTGATGTACAGAAGTTCTACCTCAGATTCCTCAAAACATTGACAAGGATAGAGACATGAGAAAATCTTTATGTTTGTTTGGATTATTTACCTTGGGAAAACCAGCAGTAAATGGGATAGTTAACGCAGCAAAGGCTCGTGAGACATTTTTTATAGTTTTAGCTGAAGGATTTCCTTCCAATCCTTCTTGAGCATTGCACTGAGAAAGAATAAACTCTGGTTAACAAAAATGGCCAGAAATTACAGTGTGAAGATATCTCGATAAAGACAGCAAGATCTGCTAACGACTAATAAAGAGCTGAGCTTGATATCAACATAAACAGGCATTGTGGACCAAGAATAAAAAGGAGTTCAGTGCCAAAACACCAGGAGGCATCTAATCATTAAATTACACACATGAGCTTAAAACATTATTTCCATGTTGATGCATGATTGCAGTCAAGACGAACAAGCAATGTCCATCCAAGTAGCATGCTTTAACTAGAGAAACTAAAATTTAATATGATGCAGCAACATAAGAAATCAAGACAGTTAAGAGCTTGGGTCAAAGCACAAGTTGCACAGAATTTAGTCTCTTAATATCTTTTTTGGAAAATTTAACCTAGCCAGTATTCCCCTTTTTATATTATTAACCGAATCTCTACTCTCTTGCTAGAAGATAAAATCCAAAAGGGAAAGTTCTCTATACAACCTAAAACTGTAAACAGCATCATCAAGCGTCTGAAGTCGTCCAGAATAATGCTCCATTAGAGAACAGGAAAAGGCATAGTCAATGAAGTCATTGTAAGATAATGCACTTGAAAAAAAAAAGGACAGCTCACCTCCACTGTTATCCAGAAAGTCAATGCCGTCAAAACTGGGAAGATGTACATACTATCTGGAACAGTTAAATCAGTAAACCATAATACTCCTCCCTGTTTGAATGAAGGGACTTTTTCCACCATGTTTGAAATCTGCATTTTAAGGTGATAAATATAGTCTTAAGAACGAAAATGGTTGGGAGGGAAACAAACAGCAGAAAGTGGATAATCTTACAGCCATAAAGAAACTGACAAAGACTGGCCCTTGTATTAGAATTCCTTTTAAGGGAGTGAAGGGTGTAACTCCATGTCTGCAAGAATGTCATAGATTACATAGGTCAATAATCATATGAAATAATCAACTTAAAACATCACTTCTATACCAGAACTATTATCATCATTTATAAAATCATGGCAAGTGCTAGAAAGAGCCAGTGGCAAACCCTAAATTTTCAAGTACTGTCTTTGATGTAGAGTTATATACTTATTGAGATTGGGTGCTTTAACCCAGAATTTTATGTTATTACTCCCTCAGTCCCAATTTATGTGAAGGTGTTTGACTGAGCACAAAGTTCAAGAAAGAAAGGAAGACATTTGAAATTTGTGGTCTAAAATAAGCCATATATATTTGGTGGATATAAATCATCTCAGTAAGGGTATAATGGGGAATTTAAAGTTAAATTATTACTAAATATAGAAAGGAAATTACTAAATATAGAAAGGTGTCATTCTTTTGGGGACTGACTAAAAAGAAAAAGAGTGTCACATAAATTGGGATGGGGGAGTACTATTTTCCTATATAAAAAGCAAGTGTTCGGGTTTGTACAAACAAGCACCCAATAGAACATCGAAGGGGGCAATAGAAACCCGGAAAGACCAACTTCAGAAGTAGTGAAGTCGGGTAAATGCCAAAAGGATCATCAGCACTGAACTTCTAAAATACAGGAAGTTTCTACCCTAAATAATAAATGGAATGGGTATCCCAAAAAACCCAATATTTATATCTATAGAAGTGTTGATTGATGACCTGTATTCCAGTCTCAATCAAATTTTATACATTTTTGTCAGCCTCTTTATAGAGTCTTGTAGGTGAAAATTGCAATCATGCTCCTTTAAAAAGAGAAATTAAGATGATCTATTCAAACTATTTGCATATCGAATCAAGATATGTCTTAAGATCCTGAGAAAAGAGAAAAAGAGTGCCTTAAGATGATCTACTCAAACTATTTGTATAGCCTTATTTACGGGAGAAAAGAGAAAAAGAGGATTTGTGGTGTATGCCCATATGAGAAGCTGGTTATGTTTTATCAGCTACTCCTGGTGCAACTGAAACAAGTCATACATTAGTTACTGGATCATTAACGAAAAGTTGCTTACTCCTTCATAGCTGCCTGCATTCTTTGTTGACCTTCAGCCACAGCTGCTGGAGCCATACCCTAGTAAAAAGGTAAAAAGTTTAAATAGGTAATTCTAGCATACTAGCTTCTTCTTTTTTTTTTTAATAACCGAGAAATCCATTTGTGGTCCGCTCTTTGGACCAACCACAGCCTTCTAAACTCAGTGGATAATGGGTCCGCCCCTCTACTAGCTTATTAAAAGGAAAATGTCATGAGAATTATGTATAGTTTGTTACAAAGAGTCACGAGGTAGAGAACCAAATCAGTATGGATACATCAATATGTCGGCTAATTCAGAAAAATATACATCTGTTCGTAGTTAGTACAGAGATGATAATAAAGAGGGTGTAGAGTCTAAGAATATTGTAAGAAAGCACAAAGGCACAGTGCAATAGTCAGTGATCTCTAAAGCACTACTAAATCTCCAACTGGATGACATAAACAAATAGGTGTCTCATCGCTAAAAAGCACAACGAGGTAAAATAATGTAAGGCAAGGGGTAGCTCAACCAAAAGGGACCAAAGAAAAGAATCAGATTAAAACCTACCCTATTTTGCATCTCTTCATTAATTTCATCCATCTTTGGCTTCAGAATCTGCAGAAGACATCCTCGTTAATAAAATAAATGGATAGACAGTAAAATCCACCAGAAAAAAGCAAAGCAGAATGAGTCGCGAAGAAAACCGAAATTAGAGAAGATAATAGACCATGATAAATTAATGGAAACAAGTTTAATTAATTAAAGGAAACTTTGATTCAGATGAGCAAATAGTTGGATACTTCAATATTTTAACAAACTGTATAAAAGTTCACGAGGACCCCGCCTAATTGGACTTCAGATAGCAGGTCTCACATCAAATAAAGAGAAGGATTGAGATAAGTTGATGACCAACGTAAAATGGACAAACTTTTAAGTATCTACTGAGCTAAGAGAAGAGAACCCAATCATCACAGTCTGCTTCAGATTAGATAGCAGCGTAACCACTTTACTCAGACTTTGCAAAGACACTTTCCATTCTGCAAAACATGTGTACATAGAATAGAACCAGTTTACCACAAATTTGTGGAACGCCTCAAGTACCATCTGAGATATCCTGTATCCCTCCTATAAATGCTATAATAAAATGCTTTATACGACCATGAAGGTAATATTGCTTGTTTTATGCATTTTTCAACTGGAAAACACATGTCATATGTTTTTACTTGCAGGTAGCAGTTCCTACATATGAACTGCTAACACTAAAATATGAAGACGTTTGAAGCTTGATTGAGGACTGCAAGGAATTCTGTTACATCAACGAAAAATGGGTTTTATTTGATAAACTATCTACAAGGTACTACAGTGTTTTTCACTTAGTTTTTTGACAGGTTACAACTTACGCCAATATTTTTAATGCAAGGATACTATCAGGTAGCTCACTCAAAGTTCATAGGCTTGTAGCTAGGACTTATACTTGAAAGCAAGAGTCCCAATACAGCAGCTTCACAATTATATTTAGGAGCACAAAAGATTAAGAATAACTAAAAAGAATCTACAACAGGTAGAAATGGAAGGCCTTCAGGTGGCTTTGCAAATGTCCTTCTGCCCAATCAAGAAAGTCAGAAATCAATTGGACGCATTTTTTGTTGCGAACAATGTGAAGGTATATGAAGTGAGCAAAAAGCATTTCCCTGGATCCTGGTATTAACTCAAAAAGAGCATTTACCCATTGCCTGTTTCATTTATTGAGCTTCCTCTTTTTCTAAGACAACACCTTTGCCACCAGCCCACCGCTCAACTTAAATTTCTGACTTCACTTCCCACTTTCTTTCCTGAAATTTTGTGATAAACCAGTGTCCTAGATGTGCCTTAAGATCCTATTCTACGGCCGCCAGCGCATTAAACGTTACCAGAAACTGCCTTACTATGTTAACAAAGAGACGTGTAAAAAGGAAACTTGGAAAGGCTCCTTGAGCTTTTGAAATGCTTTAGAATCCTTGCAGGTTTGGAAAGAATTGTCAGGAGTGCTTAAGCAAGACAAAGGTTAAGCTGCATTACAGAAAAACTTACCGCAAATTTTGAAGTAGCTTTCAGCTGATTAATCATTAATGGAAGAGTTATACATCGAATAACAATAGTTGTAGCAATAATTGATGCCCACCTGAAGAACATTCAAATTTCCAAAACGAAGTGGTGAGTCATTTTGTCACAACATAAAGCACAAGTTGATTTCAACTTGTGAATGCTACATTACAAGTTGTTAAGGTTTCCTAAGGTATTTCAGATGAAATATTTCCTCCATTAAAAAAACTCTCAAAAACAAAAATTCAAAGCACCTTAAAGTTGCAACAAGAGAGAACTTCAACATAAGTAAATAGATTCATAAACCTTTTTTCTTCACGACAGGAAGGACATCTGGAACATGTTTCCTTTCCTTCTTTAATCTGGAAAAATGGGCATGGGTTGTTTATTGATCAAGGGTGTGTTTGGTAAGGAAGAAAATATTTTCTATGTTTAGTTGGTATTAAAAAAATTTAAAAAACATTTTCTCTAGCTAAGCAAGTTACTTAAGAATGAGGAAAATGACTTCACGAGTGAAGTAGGAAAAACAAGTTCCAAGAGTGGCAACTCATTCTTCCCCCATCCTCCAACACACCGCAACCCCCCATAGCCCCCACCTCACACCTCTACCCCTACACTCACCTTTATAGCATTTGCTTTATTTTATATAAATACTTTTGGGACAATATTTTCTACTTACTTACCAAATATCAGAAAATAAGTAAGAAAACAACTTAGTATTTTTCAAGAAAACATTTTCTTTCATACCAAATACACCCCAAACTATCCCGCAAATGTATTAAACCAGGAACAACTATACCACTCTCTTTCCTCTACACTTCTACATCAATTGAAACTAGCAATATCATGCTATTCTTACCAATCAAACCCGGTAAAAATATGAACATAATCGATCAAATACTGCAATGCCTTCACCGGCAAATACGAATCCGCAGCAGCAATTACCACCTCATTCACTGCTGGAACTTTAGAAGCTACTGCTTCAACAGCCTTATCAGCCAGCTCAGCAACCTCACTGATGTACTCTATCTTCTCTGCTCCCCCACCAACACTACTAGACATATTCCTGGTAAATAGCGCCCCCGAGTTCATCGGAATCATGAGGTATGAAGGGCAAAATCTCCGATCTTGAAATGAGTTTTTAGATCCATTAAAACTGTTAATTCCACCTCTGGCGTAATGGGGTTGAAACAAACTGGACACTCTTGGATTTTCACAACTGGGTAATTCGTGGGTTTTACGATCATCATCGTGGGTGTAACAAATTGCTGGAGCAACTCCTCTTTGCTGATAAAGAAACTTAGCTCTTGTTGTTAAGCTTCGCCTATAAGCCATTTGATTTGCTTCCTTCAAAATATGAACTTTTTTTAGCTAAAAAATTAGTAATTTAAACACCAAATACTACAACAAGTCAACAACAACAACATACCCAGTATTATAAGTGGCACAAATAGGATTTTTACTAAGGGTGTTTAAAACATGAAGAAGTAACCACACAAAGAAGTCAAAGAGATCTCAATATCAACTATACTACATAAAAATCCATTTCAACCATGTACAAATAATAAAAAAGAATAGCCAAAACGGGTTTGAATGAACAACTTGATCCTCCCCTGAGCATAATCCCACTGCTACCCAGACCTTACCCATACTTTACTAAGGTAAAGAGGTATTTTCTATAGCCTCTTGGCTCAAGAAAGACTAAACCTTTATAATCATAATATAATTATGAGGCACAGAAAAATACAAAATGATTGAAGTATACCAAAATAACACTATTCAGATCCAGTTTATACACAAATTAATAATTCAACCACCAAAGACTACCAAAACAACATACAGTGGAATCCCGGAGTTTGGAGAGGATAGTATGTAAAGAAACTATTTTCGATAAACACTCAGCTCGAAAAAGACTAAACCTTTATAATCATTGAGCAATTATGAGGCATGGAAAATACAGAACAATTGGAGAAAAATAAAATTCAAGATCCCCATTTGGGGAAAAATAAAAACAAATTAACTTGTGCTTCCATTAACTGAAACTGGCCATGGATACAAATTCAATAATACAATAGAAGAAGAGTAAAGATAGACGACTTACAGTTAAATGTTATAGTTGGAGTTGGATCCAGCAACAACTGAAACAGGGAAGAGGTTTTAGGCGTGGGGTTTAAGGTTTATGGCTATGAATTTCAAAAAGAGAAAATGACAAAAATGGTCCCTTAAGTTTGAGGTAAGTTCAAAATAGTTCCTTTAAGTATGAACTGAACATTTTTGGTCCTTTAAGTTGGCTTTCTTATATGTCACGTTGCTATGTTGCTCGGACTCTTCAGAAATGTCGATGGGTGTGTGTTGGATTCTCCAAAAATAGTGTATTTTTGAAGGATCCGACACAGGTGCAACAACATTTTTGGAGAGTCTGAGCAACTTAGTCACGTTGTATGTTAGATTATCCAGCTGCTTATATTGAATGGATTAGAGTCTAGCTTCTTTTCGTATATATACAGAGGTGAATTTATGTATATGGTTAGGGATGCCACCTCATCCGAGCACATCAAAATCGAATTTATGTGTATATATGTGTGTATATATCTTGCCACTTATGAAGGGTCAAATTTTTGTCTTGTGGACATGAATCCAGTGTGTGTATATATATATATATATAAACTAATATAGAAGTGCTAGTTTCGACGTGGCAGCTTGATGCCAATTTGATCATTCTTAAGAAGTGTTTGGTCCTTCACAATTAAATTAGACATGGTTATATCGCTCCACCTGTGAATCATTGCATATATATCTATAGAAATAATTGTATATATGCAGTTGATATACATATGTAATTGTATATCTGACAAAAAATTGTAGAGAACGAGGAGAGAAGCGAGAAAGAATAGCAATAAAATCCTAACTATAGTTATAAATTATAATGTAAATACATATTATATGTTTATCTAGTTATGTTATTTTTCCGATAATAAAAGCAAAAGTTGGATGGTGTAGTGCAATTTCTAGCTAGCTAATCAAAAAGAATAACTTTCAAAAATGATAAAGTACCAAGTGGGAAAAAAATAAATATTCTTAAAGTAATATACAATTGTAGCTAGCTATTGGAGAAGAATATTCAACAAATTATTAAAAATATTTAATATTAAGAAAGACAAAATCTCACATGTTGGACTAGCAATATATTATTAGTCTCTTTCCATGAAACATAGTACCGACATTTTTTGTTACCGTTTTCGAATCACGGAAAAATCTCGAGAGAGAAAAATTAAGATAAAATAAATTTGTATTCACATTATTTATAAATAATTTTTTTTATTTTTTCAAAAAAATAAATAGAAGAATATAACGTAAAAATAACATGTACAATAAAACTCAATTTATTTTTAATCAAAACTTTATATTTATTTAAAATTGATATAATATGTATAATTAAAATAAAAAATTATAAATTTTAAATTCATCTTGATCTCATTTTTTTTTAAATAAATAAAACACAAGATGACTTTATTTTCAAAGTTCTATCACATAGTATTATTTTATTTTATTTCATATGTGCTCTATTTTTTCTCTATAAAAAGTCTAATCAATCATAACACATGCATATACTAAACACTTCACAAATATCTCTCTCTCTTCTTTCTCTCTCTAATTTTTATTTTTTTATTTTTTTTGCTTCACAAAATATTCAAATTTTCTCAGCTCATCAAAAAGCCAAAAAAAATAAAATAATAATAATGGGAAATTGCATTGAAAAATGTTTATTACAAAGAGAAGAAGAATTAGGGGGTCAAATTGTTAATGAGCAAGAAATGGAGGGTGAAAGTGTCAAGGCAGAAGAAAATATGGTGGAGAAAAATAATATTATGAGAATAAAGGTGGTTTTGAGTAAAGAAGAATTGGAAAATTTATTGGTTCAATTGAAGCTCAATGAAGGCAAAAATTTAGAGGAATTTTTGGGAGAAATAGAAAGAAAAAAAGAAAATATTAAAAGAGATTTCAAGTGGAAACCTTCTTTAGAAAGTATTATAGAGAGCCCAAAATTTCAAGAAATGATGGATAAATAGATCATGAGAATATTCATTTTATTTTATTTTATTTTTTGCCTATTTTTATCCCTTTGTTTTTATTTTTCTTGTTGGATTATAACAATCTTTTTTGGTTGTTGTATTTGAGTTGAGGGGTTTCTGGAAACAATCTGTCGATAGTGATAAGGTCTGCGTACATTTTACCCTTTTCAAATTATATTTGTGGGATTTCACTGAGTATGTTTTTATTGTTGTTGGATTATAACAATTCTTTCTATTAATTCTCTATCTTGGGATTCCTTTTTGGGGTATAAGTTGTTTATTTTAATTAATTATGAGTATACTCGGAATTGATTGGTCTAATTAATTTAAATTCGTGTTGTATATGAATTATAAAAGAGAATGTTGTTTCTTATGATTAGGTGTTTTTTTTTTATTTGCAAAGTTCGAATTTGAGATATTAATGTAGAAAATTCATTCATCCTATCACACTCTTGTATCATTTTCAGTATATGAGTTGGATCTTAAAAATATCGATCTGTTGAGTATATTAGTTAATAACTTTTCAAAGTATATATATAATTGAAGAATAAATATAATTATAAACTTTGAAATTAGATCAAAAAGATTATAATTGTATGTAGTATTTTACACAATAATTGTGAGCTTAAAATTTATTGTCCTTCTTTTCCTTAATCCCTTAATTTGAAAAAAAAAATTGAATTAGATATTTATGCAAGTTTTCAATCATTCTTAAAGCCCAAAATTTAGTGCTAATCCCCACCTAGATTTGCTTTTGTGGATATAATTTAGGGAAAATTTCAAATATATATAATAAATAATTTATAATAAATATACTTTTTTTTAATTTACATAAAAAATAGTCTAAAATCGTAGAAAATATATATGACTATACAATATAATTTGTCAAAAGTCATAGAAAATATGCATTGACTATACAATGTAGATTACTTAGATATGCGTTATACATTGGATACATATTATGATACATTCAAAAATTGAATATAGCTTGACTATACATGAGATATACACTGATTATACATACTTATACAACGGGTGACTATTTTTTTGATAAATATTTTGACTGAACGATCATACACTGTAATTGAATCTATAATGAGTTTAACTCAGAATTTAATCCATCCAAATTTATAGGCAACAAAAATATCTTTATTTAATTTTATCTTTTAAATGATAGTGCTAAAGTTAAGAATTGAACTTGGTTAAAACTAAAGCAACAATCTCAATTTGTATCTTCAATCAATATTTGTTTGTTTGGTGCATATACAAATGTAAAAATTTTCTGTTTTTACTTTGTCTTTATGCCTCCTACAGTTGACTGGGCTATAGCTAAACCTGTTCTTTGTTTAAAGATGTGGTGCCACCATATATTCGTCAGGGTATGCCGACAACTTTGCGCCTGAGAACTATTTTGTGTAGGAGTAATCCATCAAGTTGAATGCTTGGTTGAGTATTCTATCATGCCTAGTAAACAGGTAGGAAAGAGCTTGAATGACCGATTTCACAAGAGGTCGCACCCATTGTCATGCTTCTCAACAAGATTCCAAGGCGATTCACAGAGAAGAAAGATTTCCCTACCTCGCTCATCGCTCCTCAGACTTAAAAGCCCTTTTGTTGTCACCGCTTACCTCGTTCGATATGGCTAGTCTTTTAGCGAGTTTTCTAACTTGAATTAAGGATGTAGACATCAAAAATTTGTAGGACTCTATAAGATGAGTCCTATTTTAGTCAGGATTTTTTGGAGGCTACTCTACTATAAACTCTAATTCATGTTTATAAAAAGGTATGATATTTCCTTGAAAATATGGCATCTTAAATATTTCCTAAATCTGGGGATATTCATAGATCAAAATAGGGCTCAAGAGGTCAAAATCATCCTAATTTGATAAATACTCGAATCATAGAGAAATCTTATGAGAGAAAAATCAAGGGAGGAACATCGAATCATAGAGAAATCTTATGAGAAAAGAATCAAGGTTTATGAATAAAATTATGTTTCTTCATATTTTATTTGTGATTGCAATTTATTTTCATCACTTTAAAATTTGTTGCAAACAAAGGCTACGAAACCCCTCTCTTCTCTCTGTAACTAAAGAGGTAGGCAACTTGAGCTTAGAGCCACCTCGATTCGGGATGAGATGTTTTTGAGATTATCGACGTCGATCATCCGTGGTTCAATTATTTACAATTTGTAATTATACTTCAAAATAAAAAAAAAATTTTACTTTGTTGCATTTTAAATAGTGGTTATTTTTTAAACTACTTTACGAGGCTATATTTCTAAACGTAGCTACTTAAAAAGTCATTGATCGCTTCTGTTGTTGAAATCCTCTTTTAAACTCCCCGTTTTCTGCAATACAATCGAAGAGGAAAGCAAAAGCAAATGGGTGGAGCTCAGGCAATGAAGAGAATCCCACGCATCAAGTTTCCACAGAGGCACCCAAAGCCTTCAGGTCTGCCCTTTTCTCCAATTCTGCTTTTGGGGTTCTGTAATTTTTCTTTGTAATCATGAATTGTTGATGGATTCTTGAATATTTAACTTTCGGGTTACGTTTTAGAGTGGAATGGTATAGAAGATTCGTATAGCTGACTCCAATTAGTTTGTGATTGAAACAAAGTTGATTGATTGCTTTTTTGTTAATTTTTACTTGTGTTCTGTTAGATTTGGTCCTTTTGGTAAGTGAGCTTAATTTCAAAAGGGTTTATAGAAATTGTTTAATTATTAGCAGTGGTTGGTTGAGAACATCCCATTTCCTATGCAAGTTCTTTCATACCATGTTACTGGAATACACTAGTCGTATAGTTGACCCTTATTAGTTTGATTGATTGATTAGTTTTTATCAAATGATAAAAACTGTGAAATAGTTGCTGGTAAGGAAGAGGAGCTGGGGGATGGTAGTTCTGGATCAATAATTTTGCTTTCAGTGATGAGTTATTTGGTAGATTTGGTTCTTTTGGTAAGTGAGCTTAATTTCGAAAGGGCTCATAAATTGTCTAATTATCAGTGGCGGTTGGTTGAGAATATCCCATTTCCTGTGCAGGTTTATTCTTTTTGTGAATTATACCTTGTTACTAGAATACACAATTACGTCTAAAGAGTCGTTATTGAACAGAAAAATGCTAAACTTTTGTTCTTTTTGTTAAAAAACTAGAAATGAAAAATATTCTTACAAGCAGTTAAACAAAAAGGAATCATCTTTATTTTCTCTTTCATTCATTTTCTTTTGACAAATTCTCTTTATTTCAATTTTAGTGCAGAATGGTATATATATATGATGTAACCGAGTCCAATTCTAGTTTGGGTTTGAAGCAAAGTTGCTTGCTTGCTTTTTGTTTACTTATAGTTATGTTTAGTTTCAATCGAGTAAGATAACTGTGAAAGATTTGCTGGTAAGAAAGAGGGGGTGGGGGTGGGATGGTGGTTCAGGATCCCTGGTTTTGCTTCGAGTGATGAGTATTTATTAGATTTGATCACTTTGGTAAATGAGCTTAGTTTAGAAGGGTTTCCTAAAGTTTGTCTAATTATGTGTGGCAGTTGGTTGAGAAAGTCCCAGTTGGGGATCCAAGGGCATTCACTAGGAACAATTCCACTGCAATTATGTGGAGAGTCATCTTTATTTTCCCTTTATTTCATCTTCTTATGAAAATTCCCTTTATTTCATCATGTGGGAGCAAGTTTCTCCCTTCTAGATACCCTTTAGGATACAAAAAGGCAATGATGTTTCTTTTGTAGGAAAAAACTCATTTTAGCACACTAGTAAATGATGCTGTAGTTATAGCCAAAACGGGTAGTGACTTTGGATTTTACTTTTTCTTATTATTCTCAAAAAAGGGATTTACTTTTCTTGTTATTTAGTTTTTGCATGAGGTTGTACCATTTGTTGCATGCTACAGAAAAAGTTGGTTTAGACATAGCATTTAGTTATGTTACAGTCAATTTGTCTACATATAAACCTGATTCATTGAAAGCTGCTGGTTGTGAAATGCTTAAAAATTGCTTGTCTAGGAGGGAGAGAAGGCATTCTGAGTATTCCAGTTTCAGTTTAGGGTTTTCCTGAATGTCCTGTGGCTACAGATACAAAGTACATAGACATGGTTTGGTTACCTGATGAGGTGGCTTGTTTAAGTGCTTTGTTGGACTTGATGCATATATTATATCCAGGAAAATTGAGGAAAAGCACTAGAACGGGATGTTATTTTTCATATTGTTTTCTAGAAAGATTTTACACTTAAGGTCATCTTCTTTCAGTTTGTGTTTGCAGACATGTTAATAGGAGTATTTGAGTCAAATCTATCTACAAGTTGTGCCTTTTGATGACTTTTAGATTTTACAATGTACTGCATCCATTGAGACTTGGGCAATAATCCCTATTCATCTATTTGAAGTTTGGTCTTCAAGGTAGTCTGAAAGCTATCAAACACTAAAAACATTAATTATAATTTCAGATCTTCTAACTAGGCAGTTAAAGTGGACTTGCAGCTATCAAGAGATTTGATTTTTCCCTGTTGTATCCTATGCAAGTTTGCCTGTAGAAGTTTATCGATCCCTCTATGTTGGAGATGGCTTGAATGAATAACATTTCAGATATACTACATGATTCTTCTTCTCCGTTCCTCCCTGTTCTTCTTCTCGTTGTTCTTTAATCTCTACTCCTTCCTTATTGCTCCTGCACTTCGTTACATTATGTCCAGCCCCTGAACCGCCTTAAAATACCATCATTTTCTTTGATGTTTTAGCTCTCTATCAGCACTCTTCATCCTTTCTCTTTTATGTGATTGAAGATTATCACATTATATTGGTAAGCTAAATTCTAATTGTGTTTGGTTCTGAAGTATGGAAGATCCCTGCGTCAAGAGCACCTAAAAAAATATTTTCTTGAAAGCTGTATGAAGTTACTCCTTTTAGAACTAGGCTGTTGACGAGTACAAGGCTTTCATGTGGGAAACTATTTATAAAATTCATTACAATGTTATTTTTCAAATGGCAGAATTCATTATAGCAGTGCTTTTATCATGAAGAGTATCATTGATCTAATCCTTGCTTGTCAGTGTTCTGTATAGCTGGGTTCTTTTGGCCTTATATATTTATTTGTAGTTTTCCTTCTCTATAGCTGAAATATGGCCCTGGAATGAGGAGTATCAATGGCTATTAAATAAGCTGGAAAAAACTTGTAGGGGTGCGAACTTACTGTCCTTTAACTATCAACACATCCTCCTTCAAAGTTTAACCTGCTCTATTATCCTATATCTACCAGTGTGATGGAGACTCTTAATTAACTGCAGCTCCAGTGTTGCTCTGCTCTCCTCGCACCTTAGATAACACCATTATCAATTTAGGAAGGATTGCTGAAATTCACCAACTTCTGTGTATTCCAAGGAGTTGTAGTAAACCACTTCAGTTTCACCTTCTGTGGTGAATGCACAAGTTGCTGGTTGTTCTAATTAGTGCACTTGCACCATAAAGAATCACCATCTTTTGTACCAAAATGCTGTTAACTGTAGTCCACTGGTGTAATTGATTGCTATAGCCTACTGTGATAGCTGTTATTAATGTTCCATTTCTGAGTGCTCTACACTGCTTTCCTTATTAGTTGCTATGTTTTCTTCACTGTCGTTTTTCCTTTTCATAACTACTTAAATTTGCTACACTTGAGCTGAGAGTCATTCTGAAACAACCTCTCCACCTCCATTAGGTAAGGGAAAGGTTTGTGTATGCTCTAAGCTTCCCTGACCCCACTTGTGGGATTTCACTGGGTATGGTGTTGTAACCTATTGTGATAGTGTTTAATCATACTCCTTTCTTCCTCTTTCAGTTTTGTTTGTTCAAGACGGTCAGTGTTTATAGTGGTTACTCATGCGTTTAGCCTGGAGATAGGTTACTTGATTTTACACTTTTTATTTTACTTTTTTAAACATGAAGGTTCTTTTTGTTCTGCAGGTTCCACATCCCAGAATTCCCAACATCAGAAAACTCCAGCAGCTGAAGAAGTTCCTCGAACATTTTTCTCAAGGTCCCCATCTAGCACGTCCGTTGCAGGGAAGGCTTCTGACCAACCCAAAAGAACACCAGTGACTCAGGAGGAAATTGATTCCATTATGGTACGTACCAACTGCTAATACATAGTCTTGAACTTATTGACATTTTCATACAGGCAATTTAAGTTAACAAGAGGCGGTCGCGGATTAGGATAGAAGGTTACTAGGTAGTTGAACATTGTCTCGCTTCCCCAGGGATAGGCTTGATGGTAGTTTGGTGCACTGAACTTCTTTCCCCATTCATACCAGTAGTAATAACATATTTCTTGTCGTGTCTTACGATTTTTGTTACTCCTTGGATAACTCTATCCACTAAGGTTTGGACTGGTGGGAAGAGATCGCCTAGTGTCTTTTTGCCTCTGCTGGAATTTGAAACTGAGACCTCATGGTTCTCAATTCACTTGGATGCTATAGTTGGTTTATTTGAGTGAGATTGTTACGAGGAGGCAAATATTTTACTGGAAGAGCATGGAAAGGGTATTTACTAGCCTTCCATCGGAAGTGTCTCTCATGGCACATGCTTGAACATAAGATGTAGACTTAGACAATGAATCCTCCTGACCTGGTTATATGACAGATAATGCACCAGGATTAAGTAATGTTTAGCCAACAGGGTTATTCGAAAAATAATCGTGTGTAAGAATCCCAAACATGGACTGAGAAACAAAACGACGTTCTAATCCCAGTGTAGCCTCACAAGGTGAGTCTGGGGAGGGTAGACCTTACCCCTACCTCAAAATGAAGTTCTAATGACATATTATTTCGATTCTTTCAACTGGCTAATTGTTTCTTCCTTTTGGCAGTTGGGTGGCTGTCTCTGACTTTAGGCAGGCGAATTATCTTCAGAGAGAAGACACAGCTCACGACTTCACACGTATGTTTATTTTGGGTGAACTACCTTTTCATGTTTATGTCTTTAACGGTTGTACTAAACCAGTAACCAATGTTTCTGATGAATATTTGTTAATAATTCGTTGGTGATCGAGACCTGGATTGGCAAACTACCTCATACAATTGATAGGCTTTATTCTTTGGTATAAAATGTAACCATCTCACCCCTTGGGGTACAGCCCTTTCCCATACCTGCTAACGCGGGATGCTTTGTGCACCTTCTTGTCTAGATATAGAGAACTTATTACTGTCGACTCCGTCTTTGTTGTGATTGAAGCATAGTAGTAGTTGTTATTATAGACATTGCATGATAAGATTTTCTAATCATCTGGTCAGGACTTCGTTCTTGGAATTGTTCACCTTGGCATAAAGCTCTTTGTACTAAATGATTATAGACAGGTGAACTTGTGCCCGACTAAGCGTAAGTTATGTCTCGCGCCCTTAAAGAACTTATGTCCGGCTAAACATAAGTTCGATTTCTAAGGACAAAAATTAAAGACCAATCTATTTAAAGGACCGGTAAAATCAAAGGTGTAAAGTTATAATTATGATGTAAAAGAATCAAAGAATGAACTTAGAAACAATCAAAGAATAAGAATGATTACTAGTTAATCTAATTACTTTATAGATATATTTCAAAATTTTAGAAAGTATTTACTATTTATAGCAATATAATTTAAATACATATATAATTCACTTTTAATACATAATGCAACTTTTTTACCAAAATATAAGTTTAATATATTTTAAGATACTTATAATACATCTTTATTGCATGCAAAATTACTTTTATACGTAGTGCAATTCATTTACATGCATAATTTATTTTTAATATATAATGTAGTTTTTTAATTAAAATAATTATAATACATATATAATTCACTTTAATACATAGTACATTTTCTATAAACGGTAAATATTTTTTAAATATGAAATATTTAGGTAATAAATAAAAATATGTAATTCGTTATTTTTTTTTAATAATATAAATACGAAATCCTAACTTTGAAACAACGAATCAGATTCATTAATTCAGCCCAACAACTTCGGGCCCAGATTTTGACCCAGCCAAATCCCAAACTCTCCCTCTACCACGCTCCTACTCAGCGCGTGTAGCCACGTGTTCATTACTTATAAACAGTATTTAACCAATTCAAAAGCTCACTCAACTGCTCAATATACATATTCATTCCTTTTTCTTCTTTCACTCTTCCAAAAAAAAACAGAGTGCATTACATTTGTGATTTTATCTTCTTCTTGTTTACGTATCGAATCGAAATATTGGTGTTTGAAAGATGAATTCTCAGATTTTCAGATCGGTTTCACGAGCTACTAAGTCTCTGTTCTACTCGAGCTCTCGTGCTTTTTCCGGTAAATTGTGGATTTCATTTTTCGATCTGAGTCTATAAATGTATAATGTGTGTGTAAATTTGTGGATTGATCTCAAATCATAGATGTTGTTATTGCAATGTTGATGTGTTTGATCTGCATTTGAGGAAGCATTGAGCTTTTCCTGTTCAAATTTTCATTTCATTTCTCGTTAAGTTTTGATTTTTTGTTCCTTCCTTATTTCTCGTTTAATAGTTTATGTATACATTTATGTAATTTTTTTATCAATCTGGTGCGTCTCAGCGTGTGTAATAATTGTTACTTAAATTTTATTGTATAGTATACTTAAATTTTATTGTATAGTATACTTAAATTTTATTGTATAGTATCGTTTAAATCCATCATTAGGTAACAATGTGTGGAATTATGTAATGACGGATAATGATACAATTATTTTAGTCATTAAAACAATACAGTGCAATACAATACATTATGAAACAATATGTAACAACAATCCAAAGAAAGTGTAAAAGTTGGATGTTTCTATGTGTAGAGTTCTCATGCTTTTCTGGGTAAAATCCATTCAATGTCCGTGTATCCTAGATCGGCCTTTATCGGTTTTTAACTTGAACAACTGACCTGGCTTTGCTCATTAGACACAATATGGCTGACTTGTCCTATTTGCAGGGGGGCGAGCAGCGGCTGCAGCAGCCACAGTTTCTTTGAGAGGAGTTGTGCCTTCCTTAGCTTCATATGGCAGGACTAAGTCCCGGAATTCGTCTACAGGTTGGATCTCAGGAATCCTGGCCCTTCCTGCAGCAGGTTGGTTGCTTATCACTTACCTCTGTTGAATGTTGCTGCTAAAGTTTGTGTACTTTGAGAATGCCTCTTTGAATGTTACAAAAGAAATAGGAACCTCTAGTCTAATTTCGTTTATTTCTCCATCTGTATGTAGCTTACATGCTCCAGGAGCAAGAAGCACATGCTGCCGAGGTACCTTATTCTCGCTCTTCCTTTGAATCAATGTGTTATATATCTTGCATTTATTGTTACAGTCAAACCTCTTTATAACATCGCCATTTGTCTAGATGTTTTTTGGTGGTTATAGTGAGATGCTATAGAAAATATATATTATGACTTAATATGAACTCTGTTCTAAAGGCAACTAGGTTGTTATGATGAATGTTATTATAGAAAATGACTGTTATAGAGATGTCTGACTGTATTTGCATTCTTTGTCACAACTGACACGACACATTTTTCTTACAAGATGGAGCGCACCTTCATTGCCATCAAGCCAGATGGAGTGCAAAGAGGCTTGGTATATGGATTCCACGAACTATCCTCGTCCCTATTTCATCCATGACGTGCAGATATAGAGTACTCTTTCGATTTGGCTAAGAAAGTTTCATTCCATTGCAGATTTCAGAAATTGTATCACGCTTTGAACGAAAGGGTTTCAAGCTGGTCGCGATCAAAATTGTGGTTCCATCTAAGGATTTCGCCCAAAAGCATTATCATGACCTTAAAGAGAGACCATTTTTTAATGGCCTATGTGGTTTCCTTAGCTCCGGCCCTGTCGTAGCAATGGTTAGATTGAATTTAGCTAAGTCTAACATTACTTGTTCGTTAAAGTATTTCACATTACATAATTCCATAATCGAATTCTAGGTATGGGAAGGCGAAGGAGTGATTAAATATGGACGGAAGCTTATCGGAGCTACAGATCCACAGAAGTCAGAACCAGGAACAATTAGAGGTGACTTAGCTGTTGTAGTTGGAAGGTACCAAAACTACTTCTGTTAATTTCATAGTTAGGCTTCGTTTTTTAAATTAAGATTAAGACGTCTGAATCTGAGTAAGACGTCTGAATCTGAGTAAGACGAGTTGCTTTGCAGGAACATCATCCACGGCAGTGATGGACCCGAGACTGCCAAGGACGAGATCAAACTATGGTTCAAACCAGAAGAGTTGGTTAAATACACAAACAACGCGGAGAAGTGGATATACGGTGTGAACTGAACAAAAGCCATTTTTCTCAACTTCAACTGCGATTAACTCCCATTGAACTATTCATTTATCTGAATAAATCTGATGACCATTTTACTTAGACAGAGTAGCAATGTAACCTTTACCAAACTGTTATTCTGATTGTTCAAATAATCTAATGTACTGAAATGTTGCTGAGCCTTGTCAACTGCATTTCCCTTTTCTGGTGCGCCAAGCCGAGTTGGGAACCAGTGTCACCAACTTAACTAGCAGTCTCGGATCTTTGAATAGATAGAAGAAATGTTCTTCCTGTAGCCTAAGAGCGTATTCATTCAAAGTGTTGACAATGACTTTCTTTCCACGCGGAAATTATAGTAAGTCAGAAAGATTTTTCGCAACTCTTGATCTCCTTGTTTTTACTTTCCCCCACGCTCACCATCAAAAGAAATGCATGTCATCCTAAGCTTTTGGGACAAAATAAGTGGAATAATTGTGTTAGCTGCTCATTTACATCAAACCAATGAATGCAACAAAATGTATAAGTTTGTGTTACATTGTTGTCATATATGCGTTTTTTTTAAATTTCAATTATAATTATTGTCATGCATGATGATATTTTTTCTATATAGATCGTACACGTCCCTGTTGTTGATTAGGAACAAATATTTGACTAGCTAAGCATCAAGATGTTTTAATACATAAGGAGTGTTAATTTAGATACGTATTAGTGTAGCTGTTTAAGTGTACATTTGACCATTAATTCCTTCAAAGGCTAATTTCAAATATTATACAATAAACTAATTAGTTTACAAAAAAATATAGTTATATTTTATTTATATAAAAAATAGTCAAAATCATAGAAAATATATAATAACTATATAATATATCTTGCCAAAGTTATAAAATGTATATACTGACTATACAATCGACTACTCATACATTATGATACACTTAAAAATTAAATATTGTTTGACTATATATGAAATATACATTAAATATATATGACTATACAACAAATGACTTTTTTTTTCTGTAATTGAAACGACCAAATGATCATCTTAGGTAATTATCCTTTTTAAAAACAACAATATAATACTTTTTCATTCACTTTCACTTGTCAAATATTCTAAAACTAGATTTTTACGTTGCTTATCACTTTTAACACATTAAAAAAATAATTATTTTTTCCTTATTTAACCTCAACATTAATTACTTATTTATTAAGATCTAACACTATAAATCAATTAATATATGAGTATTACAATGAATAGTCTTCCTCACTTATAGGATTACACTAAATATATTATTGTTGTTGGTTGCGATAAATAATCATAACTCAATATTATTTTTTAAACAACGTGTAAAGTCCAAATTAGATAAGTAAAAATAAACGAGAGAAAAAAAATCATGAAGAGGAGCACGTGATTTGCTCGTGCTCGATCCAACAATCAAACGGTGCACCGCCTCTAGATATATAAATTTGTGTGAATGGAATATTTTCATAATTTGTTTCACCATATTTTTTCTCTCTCACTGTAAATTCGCCGTCTTCTTATTCTCGAAAAAACTCGAAACCCTAGCAATTCAACATCAGCGCTATACAGGAAGCTCATCATCTTCTATTCGATTTCACAAATCTAAGCAGGTATACTTTTGTTACTCACTTTTTTGCATTTTTTTTTTGCAATTTTTGAGGCAGGTTGTGTTTCTCGCGAGCTCTTTTTTATCGTTTTTTTTATGTTCATGTTGTTATGCGCAAATATTTCGAATGAGTGAAAAATTTGCTTTAATTATGTCGATTTCTATTGATTTTGTGGTTATCATAGACCTAATTTGTCTGGTGATTTCTTTTTACATGCTTTTGTTATGTGGATTTGAGGAATTTTATGAAAATTGCAGAAGTTACAGATGACGGTACTAAATAGTTGACAGTAAGGCTTAGTTGTTAATGTTGTATTAGTCACAATTATTAGATGAGAAGAACCTGTAGTGTTTTTGCAATTTTTGAGACAGTGTGTGTTCCTCACGAGCTCTTTTTGTCCTTTTTAATTTTCTTATGTTCATGTTGTTATGCGCAATAGTTTCAAATGAGCTAACTTTTGCTTTAATTAGTTCAGTTTCTTTTGATTCTGTGGTTATTTGTTTTTGAAATAGAGATTCTGTAGCAGTACTCGAGTGTGGAGTTTGTTTCATCTTTGGTTCCTTGAAAAACGTTAGGGGGAGGGAAGGGCTAGCATTTAGTTTCCAGATATCTATGAGAGCTTGATTTATGAGCAGTGGACCTGATTGTTTCTGTCCTTTTTATGTTGTTTTGGGATTATTAAAAGGCTGGATGCTGCAGAGATGTGTTATTGGAAAGGTGTTAAAGAAACGAGGAAAACTTTTGTTTATGGGTGGGTCATGTTTGTTTTTGGGCAGTCGCTCTAACTCGTCTATTTGAGCAGTTGCTTTGTCCCTTTGGTTAATATCTTAAGCTTCTCCTTTGTTTGGAGAATGTGCTTAAAACATTGAGTGGTATAGCTTGTGCTAGTTAAGAGATTATTCTTCTGTTGATTAAAAAAGGGTCTTAAAACATTAAATAATGTTACAAAAACAGTTTTTTGAGGTTTAGAGAAAAAAATGAATGATATTGTTACCATTACCTCTAATAATACGTAATTGTAGTTTTTTGTTAATTTTGTAAAATAGTAGCAATTCTCCCAATAGGAGTCTTCTCATATACACTGCATTCCTGCATGATTATTTGTCTGATTGTCAGATTAAACTAAAGTATTTTATTACCTTCCTTAACCGGTTCACCTGCAACAGGAAAGGGGGAGAGAGGGGAAGGGCAACAGTTTTTGTTTAGTTGTTTTTTACTTTGTATTTTGTAACCTATCTTTTTCAGAACTGATGTTTGTTCTTCAAATATTCAGTGTTATCCATATCCTTTTCATTGGTCGATCCAATCTATCAGATACTTGCATCTTCTTTTGGCTTCTTTGATTTTTCCTTCTGTGCCTGCATCTTCGGCTGCCCTTGAAGTTTAGTTAATAGATATTTCCATGCTATATTCAGTTAACTGATTTTCCTCCCCTCTCAGATGGCAGCTAAAACACTAACTGAGACTATTGCACTTACAGAGAAGAAAATGGACATGACATTAGGTATGCATGCCAGTTATATATGTTTTATGCCGATCTTTTGGTTTGCTTCCTCTTTTGCTGATAATCACTTGGTGGTTGCAGATGATATCATCAAGATGTCCAAGACAAACACAACCAAGATTAAACAGCAAAGAGTTTCAGTAAGCACATTACTGTCTGACCATCTAGTGTTTATTTCACCTTTCGTCAACTTGATTTGGAACATTTTAAAAAACATTTATCATCTGCTGTTTTGCAGAATAGAAACCAAAAGTTCTCTAATAATATTGCTCAAGATAAAACTGCTAAGATACGAAGGTTTATGGACACAAGATCATCTATGAGACAGGTATTCTTCACAATTGGCGCAACCTATGATGAAATTTGATGGATTCTTTTTCGTATTTCCGAATGTTGAATACTCAAGACATTCTTTTTGTTGGTATTCGTCTTCTTAGGGGGCTCTTGCTCAAAGAAGATCAAATTTTCAGGGAGACCAGTTTCCTTTGGCAACTGAGGCTGCCAGAAGGGCAGCAGTTGCTCCAATTCGCAATAGGGCTTTCAATCGAGGCCGGACAGTGAATGTAAATAAACAGAGGTGTGTTTTGAAGTGTGAAGTTATATGATTAAGCTTCTTGTTTATTAATTCCCCGGACTAGTACGTGTCAAATCTGGAGTTACAATTGAACTCTCATTTGATGCAGGTAAATTGTGGTCCTATTTATTGTAGATGAATTTGCCATGTGTCTCTGCTTGCTTTTATATACTTCAAAAGCATGCTGTTTCCTGTTAATCCGGTTGAGACGTTCAAGTTACGGTCTTTGGAATTTGTTCAAGTGTCAAATGATGGTTATTTTCTGTCACTCAAGTTACATCCTTCTACAACATGTGGGTTGTCTTCAGTTTGTTGTGCATGTGTTGTATTTGAGTTCTACTCTTTTTGAGTTGGTATCGGGCCACCCCAAGATGTGGAACTCTTAAGGTGGATTTGAAGTGCATTTGAAAGCTGGCATAAAGATGTGATATAATGAGAATTTCCCTGTGTTGGGGCAGCTGCAGCTGCATAGTTTCTGAGGATTTGTCTGGTAGAGACAATATCATGGGCATATAACCTCATGTTAGTTTGAGATTTTGGAATGATGGCTTCATATGAGCGGATGCCCTTGGATAAACTTCTCCCATTGTGTAACTCAGTCCTATGGAAGTTGATCATCAGTGATCCTCTTTTGGGTTACAGAAAGGACATGAAAAGATGTCATGATGAAAGATACTGTTTTATGTGACTCAATTATTTCACAATGAATCGTCTTTGAATTTCCCCCGAGATCTGGATTATCAGTTCTTTCTCATTTTCTTTCCTCTCCCAACCGCCAAAGTTTTTGTTGATAAGAAGTTTGGGATGGCATGGAGCATGACTAATGTCTCTGAATTTCTCTCGGGACATTAGTAATCAGTTCTTCCTCATTTTCTTTCCTCTGCCCAACCGTCGAAACTTATGTTGATAAGAAGTTTGGGGAAGGCATGGAGCATGACACATGGCATTCATCAGATTTTTTTTCAGCAATGAGTTTGCAAGGCAGCTGTGCATTTTAAGTTCTGCCTTCTACACCTTACATAACATTGTTGTATTATATTATGGGTGGCATGGTTCTTTTGAATTTTGAAATCATGATTGCGGATCATGTAAATGTTCGTACTTCTCTTTGCGTGGGCATGTATCCAACTCTTGTTTGTGCTGAAACCTTGTGGCGGTGTTTTGGAGGATAGAGATTGCATGTTTTACTTAAGCTCTTTAACAGAAACAGTTAGGTTTGTGGGGCGTGTGAGGGGCTTTATATTTTGTGTTGAATTATGTGATTTTGGAAAGTTAGCTGCAGCAGCTCTATTGAAGCAGTTCTAGCGTTGTGGTGAAAGCCGTTATGCTGAAGTTAAAAAGCACTATTGGATATTTGACTGATGATTTGTCCAAATTTCGAGGAGGATATTCCGTCCACATCAGTGTTTCTGTTAGTTCTAAGTTTGGACTTTGTATCCTTCTGGTGGGAGATGAGGTGAAAGCTATCAATTTCTGTTTCAGATGCTGCTACTCTTGCTAAGATTTGGCTAGTTGAGAAGTTTTAGTTTGAGGAGCGATGATAAGTTGGAAGTAAACAAAAATATGTTCATAATGATCTATCTCTGGGGATGTCCTCCGTGTCTTGGTGCTGCTCACCCTTTAGTAAGAAATCTGCGGATAAGCACTTCTCCCTACTGTCTCTTCAATTCTCTTTTTGTTATTTGTGCAGGTTTGGAGCTCCTCCAGTTCAGAAGAGTGCTGCATATGGTGGCAGGTTTATTGCTAAGGTAAGAGGTTTAACAAAAGCTTGTATGATTCTTCCTTTAAAATTTGTGAAGGTCCCCTGTTTTCTATTTCCTCCTCCCATTGGAAGCCCCTGGTTTCATGTCGAGCTGTGCAGCAAGAACTGTATTTCTGAAGGTGTTCCAATTTTTTGTCCATTCAATTCATCAGTTCTTAGGTCCTGAATTGCCTTTGTGATGTTATCGGTCTTGTAGATCAGCCAGCATAGATCTTTGATAAGTTCCGAAAAAATGTAACAAGGTCTCTGTTTGTGTGTAGCAACAAAAGCAGGAAGTCAAGGCGGTGTCGAAGCAGAGGCCTCAGACGTTAGATTCTCTGTTTGCAAATATGAAGGAACAAAGGATGAAGATGCAATCTCAACAGAACAATGCGCCTAAGAGAAACGGAGGTGGTCAGCATGTAGTGCCATGGGCTAGGGGCCATTTTGGCAAGTGAGTAGATCTCTGCTTAAGCTGTGAATCCATATGATCGTTGCAAAATTGTACTTTTAGGTTGTTCTGTGAAGAAGTGATAGCAGAGTTCCATGCCAGCTGATTCCATGAGCTTTGGTCCTGTGCACTCGGTGCAGCCTAGACGTTACCTTTCCTGAAAGAACGACGAGAACTGTTTGTGGAACATGTGATTTCATTTCACTTTGTTCTATCTATATTAAAACTTTGTATAGCAATTCTAGTTTTATAGTCTGTTTGAATAGACTTATTGTAGGTGCTTTCAAGACAATATAGTTTTAAAGCAATTCTGTAGTGTTTGGTAAAATTAAAGAAGTGCTTATAACTTGTTTTTAAGTCAAAAATGACAAGTTAGAAGTTCTAATTTATGGCGTTTGACTTATAAGTCATTAACTCAAACCATCCAAACATCTCTTGGTTTGATTTATAAGTTCTTGTTATGTTTGGGTAAGCTTGATTTAGAAGTCATATCGCTTGAAATTTTTTAGGCGTTTAGGAGTCATTTAACAGGAATTAGACGATTTTTTTAATTTTTCGTGTGTTAAGATGTCACTACACAGGGCATTGTTTGGCATTTAGGGAAAAATTCCAATAACCCAATTCACAGAGCATTGTTTGGGTTGAAGTTACAAGAGGTTGTAGGTCAAATGGTAGAGCGCTCACTTCTCATTCGAGAGGCACGAGGTTTGATTCTCCGCACCTCCATTTTCCTATTTCTCTCCTTGTAAGAAAATATTTTCATTCATCTTTCGAGTCATTTTTTTTAATATTCAATATTCAATATCTATTATATAGATCATAATTAATTGAAAAAGTCTAAATTTGAATATAAATAAAGAGTACTCGCCACGCCACCACTTTTATAACTCAAAAATCCTTGTAAATCTCATCATTTTTTTGTGTACTCACCACAAAACTAGGAAATGCAACTGTGATATCCCTGCCAAATAACAAAATTCATCCTGTGAATATAGTAAAATAACCCCAAAAAAAAAAGCCCTTTAAAGCAACGTTATGAAGTTTCAAATTTCATAAATAAAATTCTAGAAAACTTTGAAATTTCATAATAACAATTATTTTACAATTACATGATAGAAAAATAGTAAAACAACATTGATGTGGTGAGTAACATGTCATCACCCCTTGTTGGAAATTCAAACATATAATTTCATGACTTAATTGTTATAATATAGCTAAGTTTACTTACTTTAATGTTTGCTCATAAATATGTTTTGTAACTTATCGAGCTTAGAATCTCGGTCTTTTTCATTAAAAAAGAAAGATTTTAGCAATCCTATCGCACATCTGATTCATGAACAAAGGATTTGAAAACAAACAGGTTTGACATTCCTTAGAAAGCAGAAAAGAGAGGATTTGCAAGAAAAAATCGAATAGACTGATCTACGAGCAAAAGTCTTGGAAGAGTGAGCACAGAGAAAGATATTTCTTTTAATAAAGAAGTCAATTTTCAAACTCACGTAATATCGTTAATAATAGGTAAA
>JBCEWC010002991.1:0-31954 GCA_038996855.1 Solanum aculeatissimum | reverse complement strand
TTGTTTTCTCTTAAGATAACGACAGGGGTATTTTTGGTCCAAAAATCTAATGGAGGGTATAAGTGGTCTATTTTGTATAGTTCAGGGGCAATTTTGACCCTTTTCTGTAATAAATATATTATTTTAAAATGTCACTTGGACAGATTTCAACGAGTAGAGTGTAGTCTCTATTTTGATTGCGTCTACTCTATAGATTTTAATGTGAAATTTGTATCGAGTAGACCTTGTTGTTATGAGAATTTTTAATTTATAAGTTGTATGAAGTGATTTATCTCATCGTTAACAAAAATTTAAAATAAATATTTGGATTTAAAGTTAGTGTTATTCGTAATCTTAGCCAAAGCTTCTCTTTTGTTAGCTATTCCTATGCCGGCTACTACTTTGTTAGAGTTTAAATTCTAATTACCTTTCGAAAAAAAATAAATTTTTTTTGATGATCTATATTAAAAGAATATCTTATCATAACTAAAAATACTATTATCGTCAAATATTATTTAATCTTATATATTTTAAGTCACGTCGTTACCTTTTTAAAAAATGTTATCATGTTCCCCATTTTATTGGAACTCAGTAGCAAAATTCATAATTACATAGAATATACTTTATATTTCGTCAGCCATTTCTGGTCAAAGATTCAGTTGTGAGATAACCCCCATTTATTGGAAATCCTATAGAACCACTTATTTTCTTTAGGCAAATTAATATAAAATAATATTTATTAAAAAAATAAATCAATAGATATAATGATGGTATAAAGGTCTAGTTAAAAGAAATATACTAATAATTTTTATCTTGAATTTCTTAGGTGATCATTATTTTAAGGTAATTTTTTTTTTATTAAGATAATATTTATTTCGAGATGAGAGTTCCTAGTAAACAGTCTTTCTATCTCTATGAGGTAGTGATAAGGTCTACGTGCATTCTACCATCCCCAGACTACATTTGTGGGATTCCACTGTGTATATTATTGTTGTTATTAAGATAATATTTATTTCGGGACGAAATGTCTTGTTTTCTTCTTTTTTTTTTGTCTCTTACACAACTTGTTCCTGCAATGGAATTCATAAGATTCCACAACACAAATTTCTTGATAAAATAAGAAAGTTCACTTACACTAATGAAGATTGGAAGAGACGGGACGTAAAGCAATGACACGTCATTTCACCCAAATGCTAACTAATTGGACGTCATTAGTTAGGCTTAATAAGCAAATGATTATATGAGTACCCCACTCAACTCGGGTAAGTTTGAGCGGATTAATAGTTTGATCATTGATTAATTTTGTCTATTTTGATCAACCGAATCATCTAAACTCTAAAGGTTTGGGTGATTTGTACTAAATATGTAATCAATTGACTTATGCATGAGAAAACATATCAAAAAAATTATTTAAGAAAAATAAGTTATATTTGATATATTTTTAGCCATATATAAAAGAGAGACAAAAAAATAGTCAATCAAACAAATATTATATAGGAGAATTTTCATAAATAGTCTAGGCTTGAAACTTAATATGGTCAAATAGTCATATTTTACATAATTACATGATATAACCTCGGCTATATGACCTGGAGGGGAGGAGAGAGACGAGCGAGACCGAGAAAAGGAGGAGAGAGGTGAGCGAAATCGGGAAAAGGAGGAGAGAGGCGAATTGTATATGTATATTTGTCAAATTGTATGTGTATATTTGTCAAATAATTGTACATGTGTAACTAATATACATATGGATTTGTATATATGACAAGCGAGATCGGGAGAGGGAGGAGAGAGGCGAGCAAGATCAAGAGAGGGAGGAGAGAGACAAATTGTATATGTATATCTGTCGAATTGACCATGTATATCTATCAAAATAATTGTATATATGCAGTTGATATACATATGTAATTGTATATTTAGCAAGAAATTGCAGAGAGAGAAGAGAGAGGTGAGAGAGAATAGCAACAAAATCCTAAATATAGATATAAATTGTAATTTTTCAAACTATAGTTATATAGTGTAAATACATATCATATGTTTGCCTAGTTATGCTATTTTTCCTACTATATATACTAAACCAACCAAAAAAAAAAAAAATTGGTGAGAGTTAAACATTATGAATTTTTGGTTAACCTGTCTATCTCGACCCAAATCATCGTGGCTACCGAGAATTAATTTGGATTCATGTCAAGATGTTCCACTGCACGAGTCATTGATGGGCTTGGGCCCAAGGTTTCACAAATATGTGAAGCCCATTCAAATGTCTGTTCCTCTAGCAAATGAGCTGTATGGGCTTCAAAATCAGGGAGTCCAACAATTAATATCCACAATATGCTGGGACCTCATATATGTACCGGTCCAAAAGTGTATTGAGACGATGTGTAAAAATTGAATCGATCGATAAATCAAATAAAAAAAAATGTTATTAGATTAACGGATTTTTAGTAGTTTTACAAAAAAATAATTATCAAGTTATCGGTTCGGTTTCAGTTTTTAGTATTGGGTAAATTGATAACCCAATATGTAATAATTTACTACTTTATCCTTTCATAAATAATAAATATTAATAATTTAACATCACTTGATACTAAATTGATACTTGTAAATCATGTATTTGCTTGGTGTTCAATGGATAACCTTTCTATTGAGAAGTAAATTAGAATATGAGGTCAAATATTGCATATTATTAAGTTTAGGTGCTCAATTGATTTGTTTGTTTTACTATATCTCATTGTTTTGCGTCAAATGTTAAAGAAGTCATATATTTATTTTATGAGTGTTTTCTTATTGGGTAAACCAAAAATCAAACCGTTAAGGAACAAAAAATGATAAACTGAAAATTGAACCGTTAAGGATAAAAAATCCATAAATCAAAAACCGATAAAAATTACCTTATTGCTTTAATATATTTAAAAACTAATAAATCGAACAGATAATACATTATATCGAACCGATCAATGCACACCCCTAAGCGTGGGTGACCTCACATAAGATTTCATAAAGCTAAACTTGCAAAGTTTGACTAAATTGTTACATATCAAAGAAGAGACCTTTTTTTTTTGTTGGTTTGGGGTGGGGTGAGTTGGCTAATTATATAAGTATTCTTATCATATTTAATAATTCTTTCAATAGTTTGAAATAATCATATATTATCTCACTGATTAATAATATCATATTAGATTTCAAGTCAGATACGCTCAGATAAATGTATTTTTACTACTAGACACTTTCTGAAATACAAATACAAAGAAAGAAAGACGAGCAAGAGAGGAGAGAAACGATCAAGAAAGTCAGTGTATCATAGATATACCCGAATCACACTAGATACATACATTTGAAATAATTGATACATTCCAAATACATATACATGGAGAGAGAGGCAAGCGAGAGAGGAAAATAGATGAGCTAGAGATTAAGTGTATCCCAGATACACATGAACATGCTTGGAAATAGTGTATCTAAATAAATTATACCTAATTTCGACATTATATCGATTATATATATATATCTGGATGCATTGCATATATGTATCTGACATGATTTGTAATTTTAAAAACTCACAAAAAAAATAGTTAATTAGTTCCTAAATAGTGAATTTTGTGATGTTTGTACATGTATATGTATTTGGAATGTGTCAGGCCAATAAAACAACACTAATTAATTGTTCATCTAATTTTTTTTATCTCAAACAAACAATTTTAAAATGTAGGTGATGGAAACTTTAATTTTTCATACAAATCATTATAATTTTTATAAAATTATTATAATGCGTGTAGTTGAGATATAAAAACTATTTTTAAATAGATCCTTAGATTGAAACTCGAAAGCGGGATGTTTCGTAAATTCGAGAGTGAGAAATTTGGAAAGATTTCTAAATTTTTACTCCATAATTTTAATCTACTAGTCTTGTTATACGCGTTTTGCGCGTGATCAAAGCGTGTACCTCATTTGATAACAAACATTACATAGAAAAATTAAATTAAATTATAAACTTATAAAAAGATAAATAATTCACTAATTTTGATAAATTATTTATTTATAAAGATCCTATAGTCTTTTCACCAAATTTCTTTAAATTATTATTTAATTATATTTATAATATTAACTTCTAAAATATATGAAAAAAGTGATAAAATAAGATTTCTAACCGTGAAAAGACTCCTAAACTTCCGTATTTGATAATCATGAATTCTAATTAGTGATATACGACATTTATAAGTAGTTTTTTTTTTAAATTTTTTTTTACCAGTTTGAGTATTAATATCTTTATTGGAGAAATTAGGTCTTTTCCCCAATTCTCTCCATTTTCAGCTGCTTGAGTTTTCGAAGGAGCTTCAGCTGAAGGTCAATTCCGTTCATCAGTTCATTCTTCAGATTTCTTCTTCAATAGGATTCGGCGTTTTGCCTTCTACAAATCGGTTATTGTAAGGTACGTAAGTGACTGTTTGTTCGTTAACAAACCCTAGACTTTACTGGTATTGAAAAACACATAGTAGTTGTTTTTCTGAAACTGTATTTTAGACACTGTATGTGTTGTGCGTATTGAATCTGTAATTCTAAGCGAAGTTATAGATTATGGAGAGGGATTTGAGTGAGAATGGGCATCGTAGGAGAAGGGACAAATCAGAGGATGAGGATGGTGGGAAAGTAGAGCGGAAAAAGTATGAGGATAGAAAAGTTGATGGTGATAGGGAGGATAGGAGGGAGAGAAGGCGAAGAACTGAACGTCGTGAGAGTGATGATAATGGTGAGGGTGGGAGGGCGAGAAGAAGGACCGAACGTGGGAATAGGGATGGTAGTGATGATGAAAAGGATGATTCCAGGCGTAATGAACATGAATATGGTGGTGAAAGGATGGAGAGGAAGCGAAAAGATGAGCATAAGAAGAATGATGGTGAAAGGGATGATAGGAGAGATAGGAGGAGAAAAAGTGAACTGGTGAATGATGACGATATGAGGGAGAGTAGAAAAGAGGAAATCCTAGTTGATGATGATGATGATGAAAAGTATGATCGGAGAAAGAAGAGGCGAAGACACGAGGGTGATGGTGGTGACTTGAAGGATGATAAGAAGGAGCGGAGTCGAAGGAACGAAGGTGAAAGCGAGGATAGGAAGGAGCGAAGTCGAAGGAACGAAGGTGAAAGCGATGATAGGAAGGAGAGGAGTCGAAGGAACGAAGGTGAAAGCGATGATAGGAAGGAGAGGAGTCGAAGGAATGAAGGTGGAAGCGATGATAGGAAGGGGAAAAGGCGATGGGAAGATGATGATGAAAATCTACATGAGAGAAGGAAGGATGAGCATGGATACAGGGACAGAGTTGTTCGGTATAATGATGGCAGAGAAGGGGATAAGAAAGGGAGTAGGGATGTAGAAAGAGAAAAGAGGGCTGATGGTGATGGTGATGATAGGAAGGATATAAGGCAAAGAGTTGGAGATGATAAGCATGGAAAAGAGAAAAACAGGAAAGATAATGCACAGGAAGACGGAGATTTTAAAGCCAATGAGGAGTCCAAGGTGCAAAAGCAGGATGGTAATTTGACTACGGACTTGGCAAAGTTGGGAAGGAGTGGGGGTGTTTACATTCCGCCGTTCAAATTAGCTAGAATGATGAAGGATGTTCAGGACAAGAGCAGCGTTGAGTACCAGAGGATGACTTGGGATGCTCTGAGGAAAAGTATTAATGGGCTAGTGAATAAAGTTAATGCAGCAAATCTCAAAAACATTATTCCAGAGTTGTTTGCGGAGAATTTGATCCGTGGGAGGGGGCTGTTCTGTAGATCCTGTATGAAGTCCCAAATGGCTTCTCCCGGTTTTACTGATGTGTTTGCTGCTTTGGTAGCAGTGGTTAACACCAAGTTTCCAGAAGTGGGTGATCTGCTGCTAAGAAGGATCATACTGCAGCTGCAAAGAGCTTATAAACGTAATGATAAGGTTCGTATCTCCTGCTTTCATGCTTGCAGCTCTTCTGTCTTTTAATTTGTGCAACATACTCTGTAGTTGTTTGATTATTGCTGTTTGGTTGACAAAGAACTGATGGTCTATTTGGATGTAACGGAGATACTTGAAAATCCTCCTCTGAGGGTATGACCACAAGGAGGAGGAAGGGAGGTGGGGTGGCGTGACTGTGCCAGTTA
Source organism: Solanum aculeatissimum (assembly GCA_038996855.1). NCBI lineage: Eukaryota > Viridiplantae > Streptophyta > Magnoliopsida > Solanales > Solanaceae > Solanum > Solanum aculeatissimum. The sequence goes on along the minus strand of JBCEWC010002991.1, from coordinate 25,844 downwards.
GTGTAATTACGCTAGTTCATGTTCTATAATCCCAATCTTTTCATAATATATCTTACCCTTGATCTTTCATTCTTGCAGCCTCAGCTGTTAGCAGCTGTCAAATTTATTGCTCACCTTGTAAACCAGCAAATTGTTCATGAGCTTATTGCTCTCGAACTACTTACAATTTTGTTGGAGAAACCTACAGATGATAGTGTTGAAGTTGCAGTTGGTTTTGTTACAGAGTGTGGTTCAATGCTCCAGGACCTCTGTCCACGAGGATTGCATGGTAAGTACATCTTGAAAGATCATTGTATAATATTCACAACTTACATTTTAGTTTATTTATTGTGATCAGTACATTTTAGTTAATTTATAAAAAGGTTTGCTGTGTTTGTCATGCTAATACCCTTTTTGCTTTTAAACAGGAATCTTTGAGCGGTTCCGTGGTATACTTCATGAAGGAGAAATAGATAAACGGGTGCAGTTCTTAATTGAAAGCCTCTTTGCATTGCGAAAAGCAAAGTTTCAGGTGAGTTTGGTTTTTCATTGTTTTCTGAGTGAAAAGAAAAAATTGACTCCTTATTTATAAAAGCAAGGAGAAATGTTAGATCGCTTACATGCATCCTCCTCAGGGTTACCAAGCTGTGCGCCCAGAACTTGACCTCGTTGAGCAAGAAGATCAGTTAACCCATGAAGTCTCTCTCTCGGACACAATAGATCCAGAAATTGCTTTAGGTACTTCTTATGGTGGAACTTTTATAGAAATTCTATAATGGTTTTCCCTTGGTGGCTATTTTATTTGTGTAGCAATTATATGGAAATTTGATTTTTATGTTTGTCCTTTGTACCCAGATATTTTCAAGCCCGATCCTAATTTCTTGGAAAATGAAAGGAAGTATGAAGAATTAAAGAAGGCAATACTTGGTGAAGAATCCGAGGAAGAAGGAGATTCAGGTGCAGAATCAGAGGATGAAGAAGAAGATGAAGAGGATGAAGAAGAGGATGAGGAGCAAATGGAAATAAAGGACGAAACAGAGACAAACTTAATCAACCTTCGGAGAACTATCTACCTGACGATTATGTCTAGTGTTGACTTTGAAGAAGCAGGACATAAGCTGTTGAAGATCAAACTAGAGCCTGGTCAGGAGGTTGGTAGCATTATCTCTTTCTTTCTTTTTGTTTTATTATACTTCTGTTGGCCATGTCATTTATGGAACTGTGTATATGCTCACATGGATTGATCTGTAGATAGATTTTCATGTTCTTTGAGTTTGGGAGGAAAGTAATGTCGCTTTTGATTTGGTCTTCATTACATGAAAAGGTTTAGTTAAAAACAGCAAAAAATTAGTTTCTGGATAAAATAAAGAGAACAAATAACCAAAAATTTGAGCTTTAGTTAAATGTAATTTTCCTCATGTGGTGTGGGTAGCAATAAGGTCATTTCCATTCAATCATACATACATAGAACAATTTTTTGGGGGTTCTGCTTAACTGATGAATGAGGAATAGAGGTGGGAATGGAGGCTGAGAGTCATGTAATTGTCTTGCTGTGGTCAATGGAGGTTGAGATTCATGTAAACAACAACATACCCTGTGAAATCCCACTAAATGGGGTCTGGGGATGGTAGGGTGTACACAGACCTTAAATCTACCTCGTGGAGATGGAGAGACTCTTTCCTTAAGACCCTCGGCTTAAGTGCATCAAACTAAAGTAAAAGAAGAAGAAAACAATGAAGAAAACATACACTAAATACGAAAAGCAGTGTAGTTCCTACAAGAAAGGAACAATACAAACAGCAAAGTAGTGTGGTAATAAAACCACAGTACACAATATATGACGATAGATAACAAATGCAGGACAACACTCTACCCCTATTAATCTCGTACCCTAATACGCAACCTCCACTCTCCCTTTCTAGGGTTATGTCCTCAGTAATATGAAGCTACGTCATATCCTATCTAATTGAGATTCATGTAGCCAATAATGCAATTTCTAGCATTGATAATTTAAGGAATTAATTAGCTCATGGTTTATGTATAAATTCCATGCCCAGTATAAAGTCACCTGCTACTTCACTGCAAGGTTGCTTTGGACTTGAACATGCAGGTAGTTCCAGGTAATATTAGTTTCTTGCTAAGGTATGTAGTACCATGAATAATGGGGAAAAAAACTCCTGTATACAAACAGTACACCGTGCCAGCTACTACTAGTTCGCATGTGGAACATCCAGCACCATACAAAAATTGTAGACATTTTGGAAATTGCACCTTTGTGCCTGGTCTTGGACTGTAATAGGGAAGTGAAAGAAACATTTGAAGGAGTTGACTATTTTATTTATAGGATCAGGAAGTACTCTTTTTCACCAAAAAAAAATTATCCAAGGGGAGTATACCCAGTAATCAGTATATTGTTGCTTTGGCTTGATGTTTGTTCTTTATCCAAAGATTGGTACTTACTCCCCACCCAACCCAACCCCACATACATAAATCACCACCACCACGTAAAATAAGGTTAGAAGGTGTCACACTCAATTTCAGGGAAATACTAGGTGATGGGTGATGATATTTTAGGACACTTGATAGAGTCAAGACCAGGATAATTATTATGTTTTGCTATATATTAATTTACCTCTTCTATTGTCAATAAATAATATATTTTAGCAGCCTGTTATTCTGACTTGATTTCTCTGGGATACTAACCTTATGGTGTTGTAATCATTTTTGTCCTGTGGCATGTTGTCTATGCTTGTATTTATGAACTACTCGTTGCTTGGTTCTGCTTAAAAAGCATTATGAAAAGAAAGAAAAGAAAACTGATATGTATATTGGTTGGTCCTTGCAGATGGAGTTGTGCATAATGTTATTGGAGTGCTGCAGTCAGGAAAGGACTTATCTTCGCTACTATGGACTATTGGGACAGCGTTTTTGTATGATCAACAAAATTCATCAGGAAAACTTTGAAAAATGTTTTGTGCAGCAGTACTCCATGATCCACCGGCTTGAAACTAACAAACTGCGTAATGTGGCCAAATTTTTTGCTCATTTGCTTGGCACTGACGCTCTGCCTTGGCATTGTTTGGCTTATATACGCCTGACAGAGGAGGACACAACATCCTCTTCTCGTATATTTATCAAGATCCTATTCCAGGTATGTCTAATTTGATCTCTATTTGTACACCTTGCTTTATCTTTTAGACCTTTTTTCTAAGTTACAGCCTCTTGGTCTTTGTGGCCTTAATTTTGGAGACCCTACCTCTACATTGAAGGAGTTTGTTGTTACCCAATTATCTATTGAATATTTATCCACCTGTTTGAAGTTTTTCACACTGCTAAATATTCACATGTCAAAAGTTGTATTTTGTCAAAGCCCATCGTATTATATCTTCGGCCGTTTGAAAGGGTTTTATGCTTTTCCTTTCTTTTTCAAGTGGCGGGTGCTTGGACAACCCTTATCAACAGTAATACAGCATTATTCTGTTGGCTTCAAATTCACTCTAGATGTTTCATTTATGCAGGAGATGTCAGAGCACCTAGGTATCCGCTTGTTGAACGAACGTCTTAACGAGCCTGCTATGCAAGAATCCTTGGAGTCTATTTTCCCAAAAGATAACCCCAAAAATACTAGGTTCGCCATCAACTTTTTCACTTCTATCGGTCTGGGTGGAATTACCGAGAATCTGCGAGATTATCTCAAGAACATGCCGAGGCTTATCATGCAACAACAGAAGCCTGTTTCTGAATCAGATGAGTCTGGGAGTCCCTCTAGTTCTGAATCTTCAGAATCCGAGTCAGAATCATCGTCATCCAGTTCCGAGGAAAGTGATGATAGTCGAAGGAAGCGGAGGAGAAGGAGAAGATAGAGAGACCATAGACTGCCTTAGCAATCTGAATACTGAGAAAACTACATTTTTGTTCGCGTTGTATGTTAAATCCACTACAATTTGTGCAGTTCCAGTTTTGACTAGTTGAACCTTGTACATTTTTTCTTTCTTTTTTCATGCCGCTCTGTTGATTAAATTGAAACGGAGAGAGTAGTGTACCAACCAAATCATGTCCAAGGGGGGACATAATTTGGTGATTCCAAATGTCAATTGGACTAGCCTTACGACGATGTATGAATTATGGTATGGTTGTAAGGAAAGAAGAAATAAATTAGGGCAGCTGATAAATGTCTGCTGATGTGGGCATAAAGTATGAGGCTGTCCCATATTTTAGTGCCTGTACAACTCCAATTTGATACTACTACTTTTATTGCTCTATTAATGATTTAGCTTCTCACCATATATGCATGTCATTTAATGTGATGTGACTGAACACCAACATTTGTTACTTATTGGTACTACAACATATCTCTAACAACCAGCAAGTAAAAATTAATTAATTCAAGATAAAAAGAGTACACATTCGTTTGTTTACGTTGTGAAATAAAAGCCAAACATTTTACCAGACATTCTAGTTAATACGAACTAAATGAATATACGGACTATGGAGTGTCTTCCTAAAATAGCCTCTCTACTTTTACCCTTCCTGTAGGATTTCATTGGATATGTTATTGTTATTTGCAACTCCAACTTCTAAGTTTAAAAAATGTGTTGCCATAACCCACCCAAACTGGAACAGGTTTTCGACGCTGGAGAGGGGGGAATGGAATGAACTCGAATAGAGTGAATTGGTCAGTATACCAAATCAAGATTCAGTTGGTAGAATGATGATAAACAGTTCAAACATGAGACTATACATGTGAAGAAGTACATCCAATTCCAACCAGAAGGAGACCTCCAGAATTAGTTCAGCATTTCATTTATCTACATAACTTAACTAGGACTAAGCAAAGACATAAAGGATAAACAGGAGTATACATATACTACACATTTTACTGCAATAGCAAGTGGACACAAAGGTACCACTATTTGTTAGAGTTAGGAGCATTGCCAAAAAGGGGTTGCCCCGAGTCATTTGCAGACCGTCTTGAGTCTCTTAGCTGCTTGGACGAATCCCACAATAACCTGCAACTCGTCCAATTGCTTCATCCAGAGAAAAGGCGACAAATGCAGCAGTCAGTAGTGCATAGTTTGGAAAACCAGGAGCATAATGTAATATAAGCACAATTAAGGCCTGATATGGTGATTCACGAGACTAATCAAGTGTCAACGTTACATGTATCAAGAACGATAACACACATGGAAGAACATAATGTCAAAATCTGACCAGTCACTTTAGACAGCAGAACAGTCCGAACACCACATTTCTTATATTAAGAACATAGTAAAACATGAAAAGGAAGCAAGGAAAATACCTAAAACTAGTGTTTTAATGGAAGTGTCAGGAAAATATTGGCCGCAAATGAAATAGATCAAACAAAGACAAAAAACAACAGCAAGCCTCACAAAAAGAACCTGATAATTACAGATAACTAAGAAAGTACCTGGGATGTGAAGTGCCTTTGAACAACATCAATTAGTTGCTCCTTCGAGGGGTTAGGTATAGCTTCCCTCTGTTCAAATGCCCAAAAAACAAGTTGGTAATAAAGTTAACATCACATACTACTAAAAAGGATGATCAAACAAACTGGTAACTACTGTAATCCACATACAAGGTTAAAGTGTCGCCAATATCTCCACAGTGCAGCCATCTCGAGTTTGCTTAGGTCAACCTTCTGTTAGATGACATAATTTTTAGATGATTATAGAAATTCAAAAAAGTCAACAAATACAAGTTGAAGTAATGTCTATAAAAAAGATAGCATCAGATACTTTCATACCATGGACCCACGATGTGCAGAAATAGATCCTTTCGACTGTGAGTCACATGAAAGGGAGCAGCTCATGGCCTTGTGAGATGACCCATTCGGCTTAAGGGCGCGATGTCTTGACCGATGAGACTTTTGAGTATCATCGGATGCTAAAGAAATAAAAAGCAAATAAATCACATTACTTTATATAAGGGTGGGCCAAATGACAATAATCTCAACAAAGAAAAAAAGAGATAGCAGCAGTGATAAAGCAAAAAGATTTCTGAACATAAAGAATCCTATGTAACAACTACTATAAGAATTTGACTATGCAAATTCTCTTACATGTAAGAATCAAAAGATATAAAGATAAAAAGCAAACCATATCATATTTTGAACTTCCATAAAAAATAAATACTCCCTCTGTTTCAATTTGTTTGTCTTACTTTCCTTTTTAGTCGGTTTTAAAAAAAAACGTTTCTTTACTTTTTTTTGACAACTCCCTACTTCTAACTTTGCATTCTGCATATCTTTAGTTTAAAATTTCAAGACTCACTGGTTTTTTGTTGTAAACAATTTCGTAAACTCTGTGCCGAGTCAAAACAGACAAACAAATAGTAACAGGGGAATATAATTAATCATAAATTAGGTGACTTACCCATATCTGAACCATTCCACTGGACATTTTCAAATTCAAGGTCATCATCATCCTCATTGCCAGTAGGAGCTTCAATCACACTTAATGCATTCCTCTGCAGCTTCACCTCTATGCCATTCGTAAGAACCTGCAATTTACGTTGAACAGTTTTTTTTCAAAAGGCTAATGCTTAAATGTGATTCTATCAGATGGTAAAATGCAACAACAGAAAAGACAAGTAAACATTATATATAGTTCTGTATAATTCTGACACAACATATAAACAATAAAATCATCACAAGGTTAATAAAGCAAGAAAATATTTCTAATCAAGAAGAATCTTCTAGTTGACACTGAACTGTAAAAGAACACAAATCCTCTCTTGTTTATACTTTGTACACAACAAACTAAAAATGGCTGTGGATATTTGGTTCTAATACTGACAGATCTGTTGAATCCCCAAAATTATACAGAATCTCTGGGATGTAAAATTCATCAGTTCATAAAACAAGCTCAGGGCAAAAATGGAAAATAAATAATCCACAGCTACTAACAAAATAGAAATCCATCAGTAATACTATATTCTAATCTGGAGATTCCAACACATTTGAGGAGAAAATTTTGCAAGAATAAAAAAAGAGGATTTATCACAGAGCCTATGAAACTCAAATTAGCAATCCCCCTAATTCCATACCCAAATAGAACTCCTTAAAGCACCAGATCTATCAATGAAAAGGACTTTACAGAATTGAATCCTGTTCTTTGAGCCAAATGAAAGGCCATAATCTCAAATGTAAAAATCAATTCCTGATAAATTGGTTTATATATATGCAAAAAGTAGCAGAATTTAAGAATAAGAAAAAGTTGAAACTTTGTGAGGTGAAAACTCAAAATCACCAAATTGTAAACAACCCCAAACTAGAAAACAATGGACAAATCATCATAAAAGGAAGCAAAATACTAATTTTCAGTATAATCCAACATTGATTTAACAACCCAATGAAGCTTTGACAAAAAATCCCAAGAAAACCCACATTGAAGATCCAGTATAAAATCCACTTACAACCAAAAATTCTGATTTCAAAAACAACCCATCTTTCCTAAACATGAATAGAAATTTAAAAATTGAAACTTTGTAAATTGAAAACTCAAAAATCACCAATCATAAACAACCCAAACTAGAAAAAAATTGGGCAAATCATCATACAAGGAAGCAAAACTCTAATCTTCAATAGTACCCCACATTGCTTTAACAACCCAATGAATAGCAACCACAGTGAAAACCCAGTATAAAGTTACTCAAAACCCAAAATTCAGATTCCACAAACAACCCATTTTAGCTAAACATAAATTAAAAAAAAACTTTAAGCTAAAATAAATTGAATAAACACAAGCCAATGCCAAACCAGTAAGAACCACATTGAAAACCCAGAAAAAAATTCACTCACAACCCAAAATTCAGATTTCAAAAACAGCCCATTTTAGCTAAACATGAGATTAAAAAAAAAAAAAACTTTAAACTAAAATTAAGTGAATAATCACCAGTCAATGCAGAACCACAGTAGTCACTAGTACAAAATTCACTCAAAACCCAAAATTCAGATTTAAAAAACAACCCATTTTTCCTAAACATGAATTAACAAACCCCAAAACTTTAAAACTAAAATAAAGTGGATCATTACCAGCCAATGCCAGCCACCAAGACCAACAGCCTTCTTAACAACTCCCTGAAGACCAACTAAGACAGACTTAGTCCTATTATTTCCAGTCACAATAACTTTAGTGTGCCTTGGAAGCACAGATAATTCCTCTTCACTGCTATCCCCACAGCTCTGTAACTGAGAAAACCCATTTCCATGCACTGAACTCTCCACAGCTTCCAGCATTTTTTTTCCTTTCTCTCCAAATACCCAAAATTCAACCCACAAAACTGATCAAAATAGAAAGATCACACATTGTAGAATTCAAAAAGATGGGTTTTTTATGGGAAATTAGTAGAAAAATTAAGAGAAAATTGAGAAATAAATTGAATGAAGAAACACAGTTTTCTTTTTTTTCTAGAGAGAGAATTGAGTTTTTTGGGTGTGTTTTTTTTCCCTGCTTTTTGTTTCTTTATTGATTGAAAAAAATGTACGCAGTAACGCTAGAATCCCGAAAACATGAAATGGACCAATAGGAATTCGCCACGTATGCATTGTGGGTCCGTCAATCATATGCTTTTACGGCATGTTATAATACCATTAGCCGGTTACCGGTAACTGAGGTGGGAGGTGGGGTAGGGGGTGAAAGGGGGTGGGGGCTAAAGTCTGTTCAGTTTCTTTGACGACCGTTTTTTGACTGGCGGAGGAAAATGGATAAAGTGGTGATGATGTTAAATGACTAAATTACCCTTTTGTTTATTAGTACTAGGATTATATTATTTTCTTGGTCACTAATCTATTGGATCTGTTATATCTTAAAAAATTACTTATATCATATTAATTTTTTATTATATTTCATTTTATATAATACAAAAAAAAATATTTTTGTTAGATATTTAAATTATATAAAAATATATGGGTGGAATTATTTTTTGAGAAGGATGAACCTAATTTCGAATAGAAACAATAATTAATAAATTATAACTAAAATATTTTACATTCTTTTTTTCGAATTAAAAAAGTATTTCTAATTCCTTTCATGTCATAACATTTAAATTTATAAATCTCATAAATTATATTTCAATCTAGAAAATATCGAACTCAGACGTGAATATTAGTTTTAAAAAAAATTCCCTCTTCGTGCATGTATCGTGTTGATAAAAAAAATATCTAACAACACTACTAAAGTCTAAAAAAATAAGCTAACTCCTACCATAACGATTCAACTTCTAATATTTCATTTTGTATATAAAAAAAACAAGTATTTTTCTGTCAAATAAAAGGAAAAAAACTAATCAAGATGAAACTCAAGAACTATTATAATTAAATATTTAAATTATATAAAAATATGAGTGGAGCCATTTTCAGCGAAGGATAATCCTAATTTCGAATAAAGACAATAATTAATAAATTATAACTAAAATATTTTGCATTCTTTTTTGGGGGTTAAAAAAATATTTTATTTTTTGTTCATGCCATGTCATTTGTTATTGCAGATCTAGAAAATATCGAACTCAAATATATATACTAGTCAAAAGTTTTTTCTCTCTTCGTGCATGTATCATGTCGATAAAAAGGCATCCAATAACATTATTTAAGTCGAAAAAGATAAGTTAACTCTCACTAAAATTATTCAATTTCTAAAATGACTTAAGTATTATCATTATTATTTTGTACTTTTATGTACCTTTTGTACATTTTATTTTATACTTGTTGGTTTGAGTGTGAAATTTAAGAAAATAAAATGAGATGTTTTTAAATTTTGAACCTTTTTTTTTATATTTAAAATGATGTAATTTTATTTATCGTAAGAAGAAATTTTGTATTAATTGCGTATTTTTTTTTGAATTATTAACTTTTTATGTTTGTGAACTTTATTTGTTAGAAAGACAATTGACACATTGTTCGCATGCATCTATTCAAAACGATTTCATAGATTTTTGTGAATTCGCGTTGTGTTGTGAAGAAAATTATTTTCATTAATTTATTTGAGGTAATGAAGTGTATTTTCCTTGGACAAAATGACTTACTCACAGTTTAGTAGTACCGTAAATTCTAACAAACAACAAATTCATTTGATGATTGTAAATCACACAAGATTTTTCAAAATGCAAGAAGAAAAAGAATAGATGATAAAAAAAGAATCGTAAGGAGTATTTGAAAATTAATCAAAAAATATTGAACTAATTTTGTTCATGTCATATCATTTGAAATACCAAATCTTATAAATTGTATTTGATCTAGAAAATATCAAACTCAAATATGCATAGGTTTTTCTCTCTCCGTGCACGTATCATGTCGATAAAAAAAACATTCAATAACACTACTTAAATTGAAAAAATAAGCTAACTCTCACTAAAATTATTCGATTTCTAAAATGACTCAAGTATTATCATTGTTATTTTACTCAAAAAAATATTGATATTTCCATAATTATTTATACTCATTTAGACATTTTATTGTTGAGTTTAATGTTCATTAAAAACATTATTCAATTTCAATTACCCATTTGTTTATTAGTACTAGGATTATTTATTTTCTTGGTCACTAATCTATTGGATTACTATTAATCAGGAAATATCGAACTAATTTTGTTAACGTCATATTATTTGAAATTGTAAATTTTATGAATTATATTTTGATCTAGAAAATATCGAACATAGATATACATATTAGTTAAAGTTTTTTCCCTCTTCGTGCACGTGTCGTGTCGATAAAAAAAGTATCCAACAACACTATTTAAGTCGGAAAAGATAAACTATCTTTCCTAAAATTATTCAATTTCTAAAATGACTTAAGTATTATCATTATTATTTTGTACTTTTATATACCTTTTGTACATTTTATTTTATACTTTTTGGAGTGTAAAAATTAAGAAATTAAAATGAGATATTTTAAAATTTTGAATCTTTTCTATATCAAAGTAAGTTTAAAGAAGTTTATGATTTTTAAAGTAGTTTATGATTTTTCAAAAATGATGTAATTTTATTTATCGAAAGAAAGAAATTTCGTATTTATTGCGTATTATTTTAATTATTAAATATTTTTATGTTTGTGAACTTTGTTTATTAGAAAGACGATTGACACGTTGTTCGTATGCGTCTATTCAAAGCTGTTTCATAGAATTTTGTGAATTTGCGTTTTGTTGTGAAGAAAATTATTTTCATTAATTTATTTGAAGTAATGAAGTGTATTTTTCTTGGACAAAATAACTTACTCACAGTTCAGCAGTATCGCAAACTCTAATAAACAACGATTTCCTTCAACGATTGTAAATCACAAGAGATTTTTCAAAATGCAAGAAGGTAAAGAACAAATGATAAAAAAGAATCGTATGGAATATTTGAAAATTAATCAAAAAATATCAAACTAGTTCCGTTCTTGTCATATCATTTGATATTTCAAATCTTATAAATTGTAGTTGATCTAGAAAATATCGGACTCATGTATGTATATTAGTCAAAAGTTTTTTTTTCTCTCCGTGCACATATCATGTCGATAAAAAAAAACATTCAACAACATTACTTAAATCGAAAAAATAAGTTAACTCTCACTAAAATTATTCAATTTCAATTACCCTTTTGTTTATTAGTACTAGGATTATTTATTTTCTTGGTCACTAATATATTGGATTACTATTAATCAGAAAATATCTAACATAATTCCGTTCATATTTGAAATTGCAAATCTCATGAATTGTATTTTGATCTAGGAAATATTGAACATAGATATACATATTAGTCAAAGTTTTTTCTCTCTTCGTGCACGTATCGTGTCGATAAAAAAAGCATCCAACACTACTTAGGTCGGAAAAAATAAACTATCTCTCCTAAAATTATTCAATTTCTAAAATGGCTTAAGTATTATCATTATTATTTTGTATTTTTATATACCTTTTGTACATTTTATTTTATACTTGTTGGTTGAGTGTAAAAATTAAGAAATTAAATGAGATATTTTAAAATTTTGAACCTTTTCTATATCAAAGTAAGTTTAAAGAAGTTTATGGTTTTCAAAAATGATGAAATTTTATTTATCGAAAGAAAGAAGTTTCGTATTTATTGCATATTTTTTTAGTTATTAAATTTTTTTATGTTTGTGAACTTTGTTTATTAGAAAGACGATTGACACGTTCTTCGCATGCGTCTATTCAAAGTTATTTCATAGATTTTTGTGAATTTGCGTTGTGTTGTGAAGAAAATTATTTTCATTAATTTAATCGAGGTAATGAAGTGTATTTTTTTGGACAAAATGACTTACTCACAGTTTAGTAGTATCGCAAACTCTAATAAACAACGAATTCGTTCGACGATTGTAAATCACACGAATTTTTTCAAAATGCAAGAAGGAAAAGAACAAATGATAAAAAAGAATCGTAAGAAATATTTGAAAATTAATCAAAAAATATCGAACTAACTCCGTTCATGTCATATCATTTGAAATTTCAAATATTATAAATTGTATCTGGTCTAAAAAATATCGAACTCAGATATGCATTTTAGTCAAAAGTTTTCTCTGTCCGTGCAAGTATCGTGTCGATAAAAAAAAGCATTCAATGACATTACTTAAATCGAAAAAATAAGCTAACTCGCACTAAAATTATTCAATTTCAATTACCTTTTTGTTTATTAGTACTAGGATTATTTATTTTCTTGGTCACTAATCTATTGGATTACTATTAATCAGAAAATATCGAACTAATTTTGTTCACGTCATATTATTTGAAATTGTAAACTTTATGAATTCTATTTTGATCTAGAAAATATCGAACATAGATATACATATTAGTCAAAGTTTTTTTCCTCTTCGTGCACGTATCGTGTCGATAAAAAAAACATCCAACAACACTACTTAAGTCGGAAAAGATAAACTATCTTTCCTAAAATTATTCAATTTCTAAAATGACTTAAGTATTATCATTATTATTTTGTACTTTTATATACCTTTTGTACATTTTATTTTATACTTGTTGGTTGAGTGTAAAAATTAAGAAATTAAAATGAGATATTTTTAAATTTTGAACCTTTTCTATATCAAAGTAAATTTAAAGAAGTTTATGATTTTTCAAAAATGATGTAATTTTACTTATCGAAAGAAAGAATTTTTGTATTTATTGTGTACATTCTTAGTTATTAAATATTTTTATGTTTGTGAACTTTATTTATTAGAAAGATGATTGGCACGTTCTTCGCATGCGTCAAAGTTGTTTCATAGAATTTTGTGAATTTGCGTTTTGTTGTAAAGAAATTTTTTTTCATTGATTTATTCGAGGTAATGAAGTATATTTTTCTTGGACAAAACAACTTACTCACAGTTCAACAGTATCACAAACTCTAATAAATAACGATTTTCTTCGACGATTGCAAATGACACGAGATTTTTCGAAATGGAAGAAGAAAAAGAATAAATGATAAAAAAGAATCGTGAGGAATATTTGAAAATTAATTAGAAAATATCGAACTAATTTCGTTCATGTCATATCATTTGAAATTGCAAATCTCATAAAAATTATATTTTGATCTAGAAAATATCGACCACAGACATGCATATTAGTCACCCAAAAGAAAATTTTCCTCTTCGTCATGTATCATGTCGATAAAAAAAAACATCCAACAACACTACTTAAGTCGAAAAAGATACGCTAACTCTCACTAAAATTATTCGATTTTTAAAATGACTTTAAGTATTATCATTATTATTTTACATAGAAAAATATTGATGTTTCCACGATTATTTTTAGACATTTTATTGCTGAATTTAATGTCCATTAAAATCTTTTCTCAAATTTTAAAAATTGCTCTAAAAAGATATACAAAATAAAAAAAATATTTTTTTATAAATATAAATTGTATTTTTTTTTTGAGTAAAATAATAATAGAGAAAGTAACGTATGAAAAGTGTGAAGTAACGGAAGAAGAAAGCCCGCGAAATCATGTGAGGGCCCCACGTGGAAGAAGAGCTCTACCTGCCGTCGGTGTTGTCTTTATCCGACGTAAGACTTTTTTTTTTTAATTTACCCAAAAATAAATTAAATAAAAATTTTTTGTACATATTATTTTATGGTTATTGGTTGAGTGTGAAATTTAAGAAAATAAAATGAGATATTTTTAAATTTTGAATCTTTTCTATTTCGAAGTAAGTTTTAAAAAGTTTATGGTCCTTTAAAAATGTTTTTTTTTATTTATCAAAAGAAAGAAATTTTATATTTATAGTATATTTTTTACCTTTATTTGTTAGAAAAACGATTGACACGTTGTTCGTATGCATTTATTTAAATTTGTTTCATAGAAATTTGTTAACATTCAATTAATATTAATGATCTTTAAGAGTAGCTCTCATATGATGATGTTGTACTCCCTCCGTTCAACTTTACTTGGTCCCTATTGACTTGACACAGGGATTAAGAAGTAGTAAATGATAGGGGTAATTTTACCAAATCACCCTTTAAATATAATTAATACAATGTATTGAAAAATGTAATAGGGAAATAATTATAATTAATGACAAGGATAAATTAGGAATAAAGTGTAAAATTATCTCTTGATTTTATAAACTGGACAAGTATTGTTGGACATCCTAAAATAGTATAGAGGCCAAGTAAAGATGGACAAAGGGAGTATATCATAAGTTAATCAATTTGTATTTAAAAGAACAATAAAATAGTAATGAAAAAAAGGAACAAGATAAAAATTGAGCTCGTTGAATTCGCGTTAAATTGTAAAGAAAATTATTTTATTAATTTTTTCGAGGTAATAAAGAGTATTTTTTTGGACAAAACAACTTACTCATAGTAGTGTCACAAACTCTAACTCTAATAAATAATCAGTAAATTATATGACACATATTACTTTGAAAGAGACGTATCGACTTAGATATAACATTGGCAACTTTTTGGATTGACGAAAGGCAAAAAAATATGAGTAACGAACCATAAAAATGAGTAGCAATCGAATCATAAAATATACATTTAATACTCCATATATTAATTATGTACATTAATTAATTAATCCATAGTTTCCCGCCACAATAGAGATAGATTAGCCGTAGATTTAGGTTGTCGGGTTTTTCCAGCCGTCGGATAATTAAAATATAAAAAAAGAAGAAGTTTTTTCTCATAAATAATATATATCTTAATATTAAAAAGCCAAAAATTGATAGTTTTTAAGAAAAAAAAGACAGAAAGTCATAAAGCAAAGCCAGCGGCAATAATAAATAATATATAGTCAAACTTAATGTCTCTGACTCTATTTGTATATAATTTAATTAAAATATATGTATAATAATGTACGAAACAATAACAATATATAACAGTAGTCTATAGATAACTTATTAAAATAGTAAAATATGAAATAAGAAAAAAATCAAGTTCAAATTCATCGAATTCAATGCGTTTTCTTAAGAAATTTAGTTAAGGTTATGAATTATTTTCTTTCAAGGTAAAATGAATAGACGTTAACGAATTAGTGGTACCTCATCACATAATTAATGAATTTACTTTGTTTTTCGAGAAAATACATGCATAATAAGGAAGAAAGTTAATGTTGAAAACTGAGAGGAAAGTCTCTCTATTTATAATCAGTAATGGTGCAAACTCACCTATTCATAACAATTTTATCTATTCAGAATGAGCATGACATCAATCTAGAAAGTGCATGGTGGAAAACAGATTCTCAAAGAAATAGTTAGGAACTTACTAATTTGTTCATATCAAGACATTACCATTTTTTATTTTCTCGAATCGAAATATCTATGAAAATAATCACTGAACATGTTTTTAATAGAAAATTTCAGTGAAAATTAAGTGAATAGATTATTTTAACGTAAAATACATCACAAAAATCGCATAAGCCAATAACAAAGCACATAAAAATTTTGTAATGTCATTTTCTTATATCATATATAATAATATCACAAGTTGATTAAAAAAATATTTAAGCATATTTTAGTAAACCAAAACCTCTATTTTCCCATTTTATTTTTATTAATTAAATGTCACTCCCAAGATCATGTACTTTTTTTTGGTTAATTATGATTTATTATTATGGGTATAATTAAGGGCAATTTATTTGTTTATTGAACAATTTTTGTCTTGTTGTTTCTAGTTCTACTTATTTAATTCAAACAAGATTATTATGACAGGAAAAACAAGTTTGAGTAGGGCTTGGAAATTGTGTTTCATTTCAAGGTATAACTTGCGCTTCATATTATTGGAGTTTGCCCCGAAAAATATAATGGTTCTTGTCCCATCACGTCAGGTCCACGAGCCTTTTGTCCACCCTACGATGGAGAAATCAACTAGAAAAACTCATATTGAATTTAAGAATAACGACCGGAAGGAGAGTCAGAATTTCAGGTGGGCTTTGCCTAACTGGTCCATCCTTTTAACATGGATGTTTTGGGCCCGGCCCACATTTCACAGGCCAGTCCCAATTTCTTGGGCTGCTTCATATTTTTATGAAGAAATAAGAACCAAAGTGAAATTACAATCATTGGACTACAACTCAAAATCTTGAAGAAAATTCGAGTTCGAGTATCCACCATACAGTTGCCTATTTTAGGAGCGCTTTATCTCATGACTACGAGATAGGACTTTCCTGTGCGAATCCAAAGTTTGTCCAGTCCCAATGTAAGTACCAAACACCGAAAGAGAAATCAGGGGAAAAAAAAAGTAATTATCATTTGAAGGGCTATAAAAATATAAAAGGTACTAAACATTTCTCTATTAACATTACAAAAGAGGTTGTTCTAATTTTACATCTCTATTAAAAAGAACCTAATGCACAAATATCAAATATTCATAGTTTTAAAGACCTTCAACACCTCCCCCTCCCCCCACACACACTTTCTCCCTCTTTTTTTTTTTTTTTTTGTTGTTGTTGTTGTTGGTTAAACTGTTCTATGTTGCTTGCATGTGTTTCAATGATCTAGAATGGCATAAAACAAAGATATTTCATAAGCTTCTTTGAACGCTTCTCCTCCCTTCTTGCTGCACGTCCAGGTTCATCATTGTTGCTGCTGTTGCTGCTGCTGGAAGAAGTTGTCGCCCTACGAGCATGTGATGGACCTTCATCCACATTCTCAGCCTTGAGCTTCTTAGAAGCTTTCTTTGAGGATGGCTCAATGATAGATTTGGATTTGTTATTATCAGGAGCTTGTTGAGTTTCCTTGGCTGCAGCATTGTCACTCTCTTTAACAAGAAACCCTGCCAAGCAATGCCGATATAGAGGTTTCAGATAAATAGCAGAATTCGATCTGTGCAATACAAGAAGAATACGAAACAGTATTCATTCTCCGAATGTCCAGATGAATCAAACAATAAATTGTAGTCTAAACATTCATATGTTTATTCCAAATCTCTTTCAATGTAGTGTTCACTCAAACAAGTGTGTCAATGTGAGATATTGATTCGAACGAATTAACTCTTCATGATAATCGACTAAAACAAAGACTGTTGGACAAATTCTTCACACACTTAGATGAGTGAATGTTTTCTGAATACTATAGATCAAGACGAGCTAATAACCGAGAACTTAACTCATAGTAATAAAAATGAAAGCATTCAGATGCATATGCATGAGTACACGCACCCTACAGTTGTGAGAATCAGACGTATATCTAAAAAGGACCAGTATTTTCGACACCATGTGCTACCATCAGCGAAACTTTTACTTAGCAGACTCAGAAGTTATACACAAAACATACTAAAGCCACGACCAAATGGATGGACTCATAAGAAGGCGAGGGCAAAAACGCTTGCTTACCTAAAGGTGCAGGCTGTACAACCACATCATTTGCTATTCTGCACATCATTATGCTATGGTTGCTAGTTGAACCTTTTCCACTTAAGTCCTCCTTCTTATCATCATCCAGATCCGCGAGAAGTTCCATGTAGTCAAAATATTCATCAGATTTGAAGCTCTGGCAACTTGAATTCTCTGAACTAGACGAATGTGATGCAGCATCAGCAAGGTCGTCCAATTCCAGGTAATCTCCTTGTACAATGCTATCCATCTCATCTACTTTATCATCAACAGCCTGATCTCTAGATTTGTCAACAAGTGATGATCCAGCCCCTTTTGTCAGGTCGTCCAATTCCAGGTAGTCCCCTCGTAAAATGCAATCGATCTCATCTACTTTATCATCAACAGCCTGATCTCTAGATTTGTCAACAAGTGATGATCCTGCCCTTTCTGTCAGGCAGTTTACCTGATAAAACTTCTGCAGTCATTTAGATGGTTTCGGCGACAGCATACAATCATATTAATATACCACATCGATCAAGTCTGAAGATAAGACCCAAGTATGTGTACCACAAACTTGTTTCATCACAAAATGTGAAATTAAAATTATTTTTCTTATCATTAACTAATGCACAATAGTCATCTAGGTACAATATCTAGAATATTCAAAACAAATCCGAGACATTTGTAAACCACATTGATGAACAATAGGAAAGTATGAACCCCAAACAGTTGAAGGCAAGCTCATTCAGAACTTGGCCAATGACTTTATTATGCTCCACAAGACAGTTAGCACCGACATACATAACCATATACAAAAAAAACTATGTTAAAACTAGTTGGACATTAGCAGGCTGGATGTACTAGTGAGAAAAGAGAAGAAGTAGCACCAACCTGGGTTTCACCATTTGAACGCTGTCCATCGTTACCGCTAGTGTCTGGGGTAACTGATCCAAACATGCTAAGAAGGTTCAACAATTCAGGATCATCGTTTAGCTCAGCCTCTGGATCATTCTGCAAACTAGAAAACCTACAAAGTGCAGACTCCTGCAAAATATCCAACCAAACCATTAATTCAATTGCATGTTTGATAAGTCTGAAGCAATAAAACAATCAGAGATTGGAATAAAGGAAAGATGGTGGTAAAGATTACCTGTGACTTGGTCTGATCATGCTTCCCTTTCGGTGTTACTTTATACTCCTGCATCATCCAGACAGTTTTCTGTTCGATAGCGGCTTGGACTTGAAAAAATTCAAAAGTGGTTCTCCAACCACTGATGGCAGAATTTGCAAATATTTCACAGGATGGACCTTTTGCTCTCCAGAGTCCGTGTTTCGTTTCTTTTTCCTCAATTTTTCTTACTAGAAACCATGTTCCATCTATGTGTATCATGAATGCTTAGTAAGGAAACGGAAAGTAAATTGATAATTAAATGCAACCACCAAAAAAGCACGAACCATTTTGTCAACAATGTAAAAGAAAGACAGAAAACATGTGTACTCAACAATCTAAAACAAGAGAGTGAAAGCATATGTAATTGATCTATAAGCACCACCATTTTCCTCCTGTCCCTTCCCGTGCTAAAAGGAGAAGAAAGATATCAGGTGAAAAGAATAATGTTAAGAGCCCGAAGTACAACAACATATCCAGTGAAATCCCTGGGGTCTAGGGAGGGTAGAGTGTACGAGACCTTACCATTACCCCGTGGAGGTAGAGAGGCTGTTCCCGACAGGCTCTAGGCTCAAGTGCAACAAATTCAAGTAAACAAAGAAGAAACAGTGAAGCATAACAATTAATAAGGAAAGCAATACAGAGCCTACAAGAAAGGAATAACGACAGCAAAAAAGTATTGTGATAATTGAAACACAATAAACAACATATGATGATAGATAACAGAAGCAAGAACACAAGAATACGACTAGTACAACAACAGACACAGACAAGCCTAAACCTTCGAACATCAAGAAAATACTACTCTACCTACTAACCTTCTACCTTATTACGTAACCTCCACACCCTCCTATCTAAAGTCCAAAGTGGTTTTGTGTTATACATTTATTCTGCAGAAAGAAACATGAGTATCCCATTAGGCTAAGGGCGGAGGGAATAGTGAGAAAAGACCTGTCTTCTGCTATGACCAACTATCCCAGAACTTATTATAATTAACACCTCCGAAGGTTGCCGTTCTATAACTTAAAATTATTAATTTATCATCTTGAAATAAGGTTGGCTTTTAAAGGTTCATTAAGCCACATTTTTTATCAAACACACTAAGAAATATTAAAGATCGATCTGGTACTTTACAATCACTTCAATCCAACACAGTTTATCTTTTATCCTTTTCACAACACCTTCTATCAAGGAACAGTAAATGAAATGAGGCATTAATTAAGATCCCTATACTCCTTCCACTAAAAGCAAATCAAGTTTCAGATTTCCTAATTTGATATAGCCATTTGAACACAGATTAAGACGATAAAACAAATTCTTCTGCAAACAGGACGGCAGGTTTTAAACACAGAATCTGCAAATGTCATTTCATTGATGAATGGACTGTAAACCGATAATTAAACTTGATGTTTACCTGGCAAATTTGAAGGATCATACTGGTAGGGATTATCATCAATCACATCATTAGGGATGGCTGATCCACGGTTAATCCGGTCGAGGGACAAAAAGATTTCACCACTAGTCCCATAGGAACTCATAAAATCTAGAGGTGGAGGTGATGCAGCCAGAGGACGCATGGTAGACTGATGTTGAAATAGATCAAAGCTGGAAAAGCTAGCGCTCCGATCTACTTCCTGTTAAACCAGAGAAAGAGAATAAATGAGACCACAAACAATGACAGCTACCACATAACCGAGACTTAAATATCGCAACTACTTTCTGTATAACAACAAACATAAAGGAGAAGAAAACTCCAAAAGATGATTCAACAGATTAATCAGATACAGCTTTTAATTGCCCTCTAATTTTTTATTTTTTTATAAAAAAATTAATCTTGGCGAACATATCGAAGCTGCTTTCTAAAATAGATTACTGTAAAACTTAAGGGTAACCGTAACTACAGAAGAGCGGAGTAAAAGTGTCAAAGAAAACACAAAGCTGAACAACTTTGATAACTTCTTGATCATCAAACATGCTCATAGGTGCAATGCAAAGGAAATGAACCAAAAGCTCAAAGTCATTTCAATTAGTCCACTCAATTAACTTACCAGATATATCTTAAACTGTTTGAACAAAATTAGAAACTAATGATAATAACTCTAAAAGGATAGATATCTAGGCAGTAGATTCACCAATTAAGAAATCAACCTGTTCATTTTCGGAGGTAACTTTCATCAACTTCAACAACAACACCACCACACCCACTGTAATCACACAAAGTGGGATCTGTGAACGTTAGAGTGTACACAGACCTTACCCCTACCTTAGAGGTAAAGAGGTTTTTTCCGATAGACCCTCCACAGTCCAAAGCATTCCAGAAAAAGAAGTAATGGAAGTACAAAAAATAACAAAAACAACAGATAGTAACATAACGGAAACTACACTACAACAAAACAAATATGATAGTTTCATCAACTTCAAATGATAACTAAAACTGCATCCAACATTAGCTCATTGACTAAGCCTTGACTTTAAAAAGACCTTCAAAATCTCCAATTGGATATCATATACATCACACTTTAATCCCTTTTTTCCTATAATTGTCATATACACATAATTGGAAAACCATCAAAACAACAATCATTAGTAAAAAGAACAAATTCTTCTACTTTAATTCCTTTCTTTTCGACATGATCACCTCGAAAACAAGAACCAAAAAAATCCAATAAGAAAGGCACAACAATGATCAAGAAGAGGGCAAAAACAATTCAAGATGGAAAATTCAAAACCCCTTGAAGAATTAGACAAGCAAATTCATAATTGAACACCCAATAATGATAAAAGAAGAAACAAGCAACATTATCCCATCAATATGGAAACTTTTTAGTAGTAAACAAAAAGGGAAAGCTACATAATTAAGTAATCAACAACATATTTATTGGTAAAAATAAGAAAGAAACTCAAAGTTCTAACCTTTCTTGATGGCTTTCTCTCTCTCTAACACTTTCTATTTGAGGTATAAATGGTTTATTTGATAGTATTTGCACAACAACTTGTGAAAAAGGAAAGCTTTATATAGAGGGGTGTCTTTAGTGAGATTTGTTAGTGTGACTATGGTCAGTTAATTGTCCACCCTCACAGTTAACACTTTCTACTACTACCACTCTCCTATTCCCTTGCTTACACATCTAAGTTTGTGTTATCCCTTTCTATTCAAACAATAACACGAAATTATAAAGTGAAAAATACATTCAATAATCTGAGTTCACATAATTTATTATGTGTCTTTAAAGAATTTAATCCTCTTATTGTATTTGAGGTTTATGGTTATTTTCTCCCATGATAAAACAGATTAATAATTACAGAGTAGCGGTACCTCAATTCAAAGAACCAGTAATGGCTTCCTACTAACTATAAACCCAACAGTTTGTATTGAAAGCTAACTCCTTTTATCCTTAATCATAAATTTTGAATTCGAGCTCCGATAAAATTTAGGCAACATCAATATAAATATTAGACATCGGGATAAGAATGTCTCATTTTTAAAATTAGTTTAGACCAAAAAAGTCTTTCTTTTTCTTTAAACACGTGTCAAGTTAAAGAGTGTCACTAAAACGAAAGAAGTATTTAATTTGTCTAAAATTATGTGAAGTTATTCAATTGACACAAAATTAATGATTAAAAATAGTTAAAAATTTGTAGCCTCAAATAAGTCATGTATAAACGAAAAATATAAAAGCAAATTGTTATGTATTAAAGATAAAAATATTAGTACTATTATTTTTTAACAAATTAAAAAACAAAAGAGAATGTGACATAATTTGAGACTAAAAAAAGTGCTTTGTGGATTTTTCTTTTTTTTTTTGCTGGCTTTGATGATCTTTGGTATAATAGATAAAATAATTTATAACTAAATTTTATTTTATTTTATTTCATTTCATACAACTTGATGAACAAAATGACACGTGGAGCACTGTGATTGGTCTGATCACATGCTGTGGCCGTGTGGACCCTATTTAGTACAGTAATCTGAGTCAGCATTGGTGGGTACTTCCAAGAAGGTTCCTTTTACTTTTAGCCTTGAGAAATCCGGCTTAGCCATTCACTTTTGATTACGCCAATGTGCTGATGCCATATGGTGAGAACATTTGTATACATGAATTTAACGAATCTACTCGGTACATTTCGATGTACTCACACTATTATGTTTTCTCTCTGTAGATCGAGCATAGGGACTCTCATGTGATAGTTAATCTTATTTGATCGGAGTTTCAAACCCCTTTTCCACACCATAGAAATGAGACTCAGACTTCAAATCGCCGTTGTATTTGAGGTTGTATTTGTTGTCATTCATATCAAACCAACTTGTATATTGTAGAAGCTTTTGTACTCATGACTGTAGATTTTGAGATATTAAAATTAAATATTATAGTTATTTTATCTTAGTTTGCTTTATTTGAATTGTGATCTGATTTTGGATCGTGAATGTGTTACTATCAATCGTAAAAGATTTTACACATCTTATAATTAAGTTAGTTTCATCTACTTGATCAAAGAGTAAGAAATTTAAGAAAAAGAATTGGTGAAAATATTTTAATAATTCTTTTATACTTCAAATATGTTCCCTACCCTTTTCAAGGAAGTTGAGAATGTTGCATGATTATGGATCCCACACTTATTTCAAGAAAAATATAAAAGATGAAAAAGGAACTTTATGTCAAAATCATCTAATTTTATTTGGTTACTGATGATTGATAATTGATCTATTCAAATATAAATAAAATGAAAAAAGGAAATATATATAACAAGCAAAAATTAATAAAAACTTTATGCCCTTTTAGACATGAATATTTTTCACCTTTTTTCTTTGAAATAGAATTTATTTATAAATTATTCAAATATAATTTCTTTTTAAAAGAAAAAAGAAGAAGAAGATAATTGACGGTGCTAAAGGCTTGTCATTTTTCCAAACAGAAAAGTGGTTTGTTGAGGTGGTGGTGGGGTAATTAATTGGTTGGTGGAAGAAACTTCAACTTATTCACACACAAAAATAAATAAATTAATTAAATAAAATTAAGAATAAAAGAGTTTTGCACTACAAAATGACACCACATGACCAATGAAATCACTTGTTTACCAAAAAGTAATTATGAATTTATCTTGTCATTACATGTATTAGAGACTTAGAGTATTGAAAGTTCATTGCTTCTTGACACAAATTGGACCCCAAAAAGATTGGTGATTGATTATTGTAAAAGATTTCAATTTTGAAAAGTGGGATAGTTGTTTTTGAATTGACCATGTATTATTATCACCTTTCTCAATCACTCATTATTTTGCTTTAATATTTTGTTATCTGTCATATACAAAAGCAAGATATATATCTAATGATCTTTGGTTCGAAAATAAATTATGCTCTAATTAATTAGTTTCAATATTATTTCTTATTAACCTTTTGGTTTGTTGTTTTAAAACATACATATTTATGTAATTTTTAAGGTAGGTTATTCTTTAAGTGTGCACAGGGTAAACCTTCGTTCTTTTGCAATAGCTCATAAACCACATAAGAGAGGTAACCCGCACTAGGCAAGCCTTGCACGACAAACTTGATCCAAAAAGTAAACCCTTTGCATTTGCTGACAAGAATTTTCGAACTTGAGATCTCCAACATGGAAGCTCCAATCCCAAATCACTGGACCACCCCAAAGGATAAAGAGCAAATTATTTATTTACAAAGTATCTTTAACCTTAGTTAATTTTTTTTGGGTATATATTTTTGTCATTTTCATTGGAGTATTAGAATAACTAATCATGTTATTATTATTCCATGATTTGAAGGACATAATATAGTCCTTATGTTGTTGTTCAAGTTATACCATAATTAGTAATCAAAAAGAGAAGCAAAATTTAAAAAATTTATCCCAAACATATTATCATTTTACATCATATTAAATATTGGATCGTTTAATTCACGCACTAAATTATTTCAAAATTATAATTTTTAGACTAATTTATTTCATCTAAAAATATAGTAAAACAACATTTATTTTGAAATACGACACCTTATATTATAACCAAACAATGAAACAACCACAAGATATCTATATGGCTTACTATTATCTATATGTCCCTACATAAAATATGTCTTATTTTACTACTTGATGTTTGGTCCATTATTATTTTATGTACTTTGATGTTAACATAACAGACAACATGATTATACTTTGGTATTAGCAATAACTTAAAAAGGCAAAAGAAATAAAGAAAGAAAAAAATTGTCATTCTGTTACGTGTCATTTTCTTTTGTATAGTGTTCTTTGACCAATCGAATAATAACAATAATAATAATAATCCAAAAGAAATATTGGTCAAAGAGAGTGTATAAAAGATTTAGATCATCATTTTCTTATATGTTTGAAATTAAGAAATTGACCATGATTTGCAATAATGAATGGATAAATGACTAGGAAAGAGATTGCAAATAACCTTAATTGAACAATAAGGAATCTCGTTTCATTTTGAGGTATAAGTTATAAATAATCTCACAACAAAATGTAGAATTATTTTGTCTCACGTTTGGTTGAAGGTATAAGGTAATTTTTGAACTATTTATCTCATCATTTTTGCTTTAGTGATGGGATAAGTTATCCTATATATATGGTGGGATAACTTATTCCAGACTAATTTATTCCGAGATTAATTATTCTGGATTAACATGTTGGCAACCAAACGACCCCCCTCTCCTACTATTTTCAAATCTCTTATATTGCAAAAATTAAAATCCTTACACAAAACATAAAACTAAAGAATTTGTACTAATGATCTTCTGATTTACATTTTGTTTGGATGATCATTATATATTGTTTCATAATTTGTCGTATTGTATAGTATCATATTGTATTGTTTTAATAAAGGGCAAATTATAGAAATTTCATACTTTACATGCATAATCTCAATATATACCAACTTTTTCTGAAATTACTAAAAATCTCTTATTTTTTAA
>JBCEWC010002990.1:0-31955 GCA_038996855.1 Solanum aculeatissimum | reverse complement strand
GGCCTATCTCCAATGTCTTCCGAATTTCAGACAGTCCCACTAATTTGGCCATAACCTCTTCATCCGACCTTGGAATTGAGTGAGACAAGTTGCGTTCCAAGGATAATTCAAATATATTCAATTTGATATGTATTAGGCCACATTTTTCAAATCACACCAAAAGTTATGCTTCTACGAAGCTCACTGTCCAAACGGCCCCTCTAGGCCCCAAAACAATCCATTTTTGCGTTCGGACACTTAAACTCAACCCGTGGCTATCAAATTTCAAACATGACTAGTATAACATCATACCCGATCAACCATAAGGAGTTTCGGAAATTTTCAGGTTGTTACATCATGATGCATAAATGCCATAATGCTTAATATAGAGGGGATGGAACCATAACTGACATCCAAGTCCATGTGAGCTACAACATGACCTTGCCCAGGGTGACATCCCATTGGATTGAGAAGACTACTTACCAAAGGTAATCTTCACCACATCTTCCGACCCCGTCATTTCGGTGTGATGGCAACCTTCCTTACGACCCGGTCATTTCGAAAGGATTTACATATCATAGCATATCATAACATATCATATCATATCAAGGCATACCTTACGACCCGGTCATTTTAGTAGCAACCTATATAGGCCCATAGTTTCAAAAAAAGGAGTGGGACCCTTGGGGATAGCCCACTTACTACTTTAATCCTTCTTGGTACTAAGTCATCATCCCACAAGAATACGTATACATATATATACATGCTTTTAAACGGAAACTTGACACTAGAACTTCAAATCATGCATACTTGGGCTTAGAAGTCAAACATACTTTCAAATGTCCTCATGCATACTTAACAAGAGTTAAACATAGTTCATAGTCATGCATCATGGGCTAAAACTCCAAACCAACCTTCATGTCATACTTCATGCATAAGAGTAGCTCCATTCATATGATATCATATCATATTGGTACAAGCACCCATGTTGATTAAAAAGCCATATCATATCATACCATAGACTTAGTGTGATCACAACTTAGCCTTAACCCATACTTTTTAAAAACCATAGTCAAAATCATGTTAGGGACAGCCCACATCAAAACTTTCACAATAAATCCATGAATCATGCATGCAATGCCATGAGGGACAATGTGTATAGCATGGGTAATGGAATTCAAACTTTACATTCACTTCCAGAATAGTTCATGAGAAATTCAAGTCAAATCTACCTTTAAAACCTCATTTGGACAATACCCATGCATAAATCAAGAGTATAAGAACATGCATAACTTGATCATAATCAAACCCTTAGACTTTCATGAAATTCTAACTCAAAACAACATTAAATCACCTAAAATCTACAACACGTAATCCCAATCAAATAATTACTTGAATATTTAAAAGCCCCAACCTTAATTGAAAACTTAAAAATCAAATTTAAAGAGGAGGGTTCTTGGGTCTTCAAGGATAAAAGGAAATCCTTGAATAAAAAACCACATACCTTACAAATACCAAAGGAATTGAAGAATCAAGCAAGCAAAGGTTGTCTTCCCCAAATTTATTCAAGCTTTCAACAATGGAGGTCAAGAGAATTTAGGGTTTTTCAAAGAGTAATGAGGAGCCTTAGAATGGATGAAAAGGGGTTAGGGTTGGGTTAAGGGGGTTTAGGGGACCTTAGAAAGTAAAAAAAGAGCATAGAGATTAATTAAATTACGAATTAACCATTAATGAAACAGACAATTAACTGTAAAACACTGCTTCACGGTTGAGCTACAGTGGCCGTCCACTTGCTCACTGTCCATACAACTGACCGTGTACCATGCCTTAGCCAAGTTTCAACACGAACTCTCGGGGGACTTTCTGTAACATATCACGAAGGGGTGTCACGGGTTGTGTGGCTTCACACAGACAGTGTAATGGTACGTGGAGCCACACGTCGCCCAAGAACCAACCCCACACCAAGACCAACACACTACCTCCCGAGACGGACCCCCAAACGGACCGTTTGAGGCCTCACGGACCGTGAGGTGGTCCGTGGGACCTCACTTGTTCCATAGGCTGGGTTTAGGCCACCCCGAAACCACTGGACCATGACACGGACACCCACACAGACCGTGGACCCTCACACGGTCCGTGGTCTTCTCCTTAGGCCATTTTCAGGGCCTATTCCCAACGCCTTTCGAATTTCAGGCAGTCTCACTATTGTGGCCATAACTTCCTCATACAAACTCTGAATTGAGTGAAACCAGTTGCGTTGCGAAGATAATTAAAATATCTTAAATTGTATATGTATTATCCCACACGGTTAAACCCACATCAAAATTTATGTATCTTCAAATTACACTGCCCAAACGGCCTCTCTAGGCCTCCAAATGATCCATTTTACGTTCGGCCACTTAAATTCAACCTGAGGCTACCGAAATTCAACCATGACTAGTATAACATCATACAAGACCAACCATAAGAAGTTTTGAAAATTTTTTGGTCGGTACATCATCTCTCCCTTGGGAACATTCGTCCTCAAATGTGTTATAACTACGGCTTGAGGACATCAATCACAAAACAAGAGACATACTAATCAAAACTCAAAGATCATGAATCATATCAAAATTCTTTTAAAACTCATGTCAAAACATCATTTAAATCATGTTCGTTCTCATGAATGCATGCAATGTCATGAAACTCAAGAGAACAAGCAATTAGGACCATAAAAGATAGAACCTAGTATCTTAGGCTTGAGTGGATTGGAAAAAATGAGGATATCGCTCCTTCATGTCTAACGGCAAGTCCAACTTATATGTCACTTTACCAAACTCTACCCCTCTATCGGGAGAGATACTGGGCAATCCCTCGGGAAACACATCGGGAAATTACTAACCACTGGAACCGATTCAAGCCTAGGTGTTTCACTCGTCACATCTCTAACCCGTACCATATGATAAATTCTCCCCTTACAATTCTATCCCAAGTACTACATCAAAATCATACAACCTCAAGTTCTATAAGGGCATCAGAGAACACTTTATACAACCCAGAAACAGGATAACCACGATACACTTTCCGGGAAATAATGGACTTACCCACGGGGTATACACCGAATAAGGTTCCCTTAGGGTCTCGATACTCACACTAAATTTGACAGCCAATAGAGGAGTCACGAAAGATAAGTTTGCACCCAGATCAAGTAAAGTATATGTACCAAGGTTAAAGATTTTTGACATACCCGTAACGACATTCGTAGCTTCCTCTACCTCTTGGCGGCCATGAAGAGCATAAAACAAGTTTTTTCTAGGAGCACCACCCACTAGAGCCACTTGCTCTCTCATCACCTTCCTTGGACAGTTAAAGACCTTGTGATCCAAGATACCACATCCGAAACAAGCATCCGTAGCCTTTCTACAAACACCTGCATGAGACTTTCCACATTGGCCACAAAGAGGAATTTGGGGACCACCCCAAAATTGTGCCTTAGGAGGAGGCACCTTAAGATTTGCAACTTTCACATCCAAACCTTGACCTTGATGAAATCGGCCAAAACGACCACCACCTCCTCGAGTTGGAGAACCCACCGTCAAACCGGGCCCTCTTAGCCTCACTTACTCTTCTTTACTTAAGTTTCTCTCCCTCAATTTGTTCGACATAAGTCATGAGCCGAGAGACATCCATGTCATGAATGAGGATAATTGTCCTACATTCTTTCATCACCAAGTCCGAAACACCCGAAATGAACCTGTGCATTCTTGCACAGGGATTCACCATAAGCATAGGAGCATACTTGGAGAGCTTTATGAACTTGAGGGCATAGTCCCTCACGGTCATGTTACCTTGCCAGAGATTGATAAACTCGGTCATCTTAGCCTCTCTAATCTCAAGTGGGAAGAACCGATCAAGGAAGGACATCTTGAATTCCTCCCATTCCACCTTCACTTCCATCACCTTTTCAACAAGCAATTGATTATACCATACTTGTGCCACGTCCTTGAGTTGGTAAGCCGCTAACTCCGCCTTTTCTTCCGAACTTACAACCATAATTGCCAACACTTTAGTGAGTTCATCCACGAACTCTTGAGCATCCTTATCAACCTTGGAGCCATAAAACTCCGGAGGACTCATACTAGTGAAGTCCCTCACCCTTGAGGCCGGAGTGCCAAGGTTCACCGGATTCACTGGACAGGCTTAGTTGTCCACAACTTGTGACAACATAGAGATAACATTCCTGAACTCAGCATGGGACACCTGTTCCTCTACCGGTGCTGGAGGATCCTGTTCCTCCTATGCGGGAGCTTAACGGGGAAAGAGAGCTCTCCTGTGAGGCATGTTTTGAAAGAGAGACAAGAACACCGAGAGTTTAGAGAAACCTTATAAAGAGTACAAGGCTCGATACAAGAGACAATGAAGTGAAAAGTTCCTAGAACGTTGTCATAGCCTCTCATTTATAGGTATGATGCACAACACACCCATGAATAAGACTCTACTTGACGCAGTATGTTAGATTCCGAGGACCATTTATAAACCAACGGCTCTGAAACCATCTTTGTCATGACCCGAATAGGGGGCCTAGAAGTGACATGGTGAAGGAAAACACGAAAGTCCTCTGTCAAGACATCATAACATCATTACACACATCATCGGTTTCAAAGCACGGAAGCTAAACACATAACACATAAGCTCTAAGGGGAACAGGTCTTTGGACTCAAGCTATGGGGATGTTGTCGGGAATGGGACAAGCATGAATTCACGTAACACATAGCAATTATCGCTAAGGGGACGAGTGAGTCGGATTCAACTATGGGGGCACACCGGGATTATGGGACTTTCCACGTAAACACATAGTCAATCACTATTCCCAACATATAAGTCAGAAGCATAATCGATAACAATTCTTATAATCAAGGCTAATAAGCATAATATTCAACATATCAAGTTGACGTACAAGAGTTTAGATTTGTCTAACAAGCCTCTACATAGATCAAGCGGGACCTCTACATAGTTTGAGTCACACCCTCAATACAAGAGTAAAGTAAATGATATAATAAAAGTAGGTAGATAGAAGGTGGTTATTGCCCTTGAACAAAAGGGCTCACCACTAGTACAACTCTTCAAGAGAAATCACACGTCGTGCAGTGGGATGTAGAAGTCGTCTTTGGCACCTACATGGTTAGAACATGTAGATAAGAGTATGGGTTACCACAATAAAGTACTAAGTATGCGGGCATGCAAATGCATATGCACATGAGCCTATAGCAACCTGCATGGCAAGGGCACATATATATAGAAGTGAATATAAGAAGGGACAATATATCAATATGCCATGGAAGTCATGATGTATGAAATACCATAATGGTTAATATAGAGGGGATGGAACCATAACCGACATCCAAGTCCATGTGAGCTACAACATGACCTTACCCAATGTGACCTCCCATTGGATCGGAGAGGACTACTTTCCAAAGGTAATCTTTACCACATCTTACGACCCGGTCATTTTTGTGTGATGGCCACCTTCCTTACGACCTGGTCATTTCGAAATGATTTACATAACATAGCATATCATAACATATCATATCATATCAAGGCATACCTAATAACCCGGTCATTTCGGTAGCAACCTATGTAGGCACATAATTTTGGGAAAAGGAGTGGGACCCTTGGGGATAGCCCACTTACTACTCCAATCCTTCTCAGTACTAAGTCATCATCCCACAAGAATATGTATACATATATATACATGCTTTTAAATGGAAACTTTACACTAGAACTTCAAATCATGCATACTTGGGCTTAGAAGCCAAACATACTTTCAAATGTCCTCAGCATACTTAACAAGAGTTAAACATACTTCATAGTCATGCATCATGGGCTAAAATTCCAAACCAATTCATGTCATACTTCATGCATAAGAATAGCTCTATTCATATCATATCATATCATATTGGTGCAAGCACCCATGTTGCTTAAAGAGCCATATCATATCATGCCATAGACTTAGTGTTTTCACAACTTAGCTTTAACCCATACTTGTTAAAAACCATATTCAAAATCATGTTAGGGACTTAGTCTACATCAAAACTTTCACAATAAATCCATGAATAATACATGCAATGTCATGAGGGACAATATATATAGCATGGGTATTGGAATTCAAACTTTACATTCAATTCCAGAGTAGTTCATGAGAAATTCAAGTCAAATCTACCTTTAAAACCTCATTTGGACAATACGCATGCATAAATCAAGAGTAAAAGAACATGCATAACTTTATCATAATCAAACCCTTAGATTTTCATGAAATTCTAACTCAAAACAACATTAAATCACCTAAAATCTATAGCACGTAATCCCATTCAAATAATTACTTGAAAATTTAAAGAACCCAACCTTAATTGAAAACTTAAAATTCAAATTTAAAAAGGAGGGTTCTTGGGTCTTCATGGATGAAAGGAAATCCTTGAATCAAAACCCACATACCTTACAAATACCAAAGGAATTGATGAATCAAGCAAGCAAAGGTTGTCTTCCCCAAATTTCTATAACCTTTCAATAATGGAGGTCAAGAGGATTTAGAATTTTTAAAAGAGTAATGAGGAGCTTTATAATTGATGAAAAGGGGTTAGGGTTAGGTTAAGGGGGTTTAGGGGACCTTAGAAAGTCAAAAAGGGGCCTAGGGATTAATTAAACTAGGAATTAACCATTAATGAAACGGATAATTAACTGTAAAAAAGTGCTTCACGATTGAGCTACAGAGGTCGTCCACTTTCTCACTATCCGTACAACTAACCGTATACCATGCCTTAGCCAAGTTTCAACATGAACTCTCGGGGGACTTTCTGTAACACTTCACGACGGGGGGTCACGGGCTGTGTGGCTTCACACGGACCGTGTACTGGTCCTTGGAGCCACACTTGGCCCAAGAACCAACCCCACACCAAGACCAACACACTTCTTCCCCAGACGGACCCCCAAACAAACCGTTTGAGGCCTCACGGACCGTGGGGTGGTCCGTGGGACCTTACTTGTTCCATGGGTTGGTCCAGGCCACCCTGAACCCACTGGACCATGACACGGACCCCCACATGGACCATGGATACTCACACAGTCCGTGGTCCTCTCCTTGGGCCATTTTCAGGTCCTATTCCCAACGTCTTCCGAATTTCAGGTAGTCTCACTATTTTGGCCATAACTTCCTCATACGAACTCCAAATCAAGTGAAACCAATTGCGTTGCGAAGATATCGCAAAGAGCTTAAATTGGATATATAGTAGCCCACACGGTTCAACCCGCATCAAAAGTTATGTCTCTTCAAAGCACACTTCCTAAATGGCCTCTCTAGGCCACCAAATGATCTATTTTGCGTTCGGCCACTTAAACTCAACCCGTGGCTACCAAAATTCAATCATGACCAATATAACATCATAAAATACCAACCATAAGAGGTTTCAATGAGTCATTACAAATTAAGAGATTTTAAGGTTGATTTTTTTTGTTTATACATATCACAATTAATTTTAAAATGAGAAAGAAAATGTAAAGAAAAAGATGAAGAAAAAAGATAAATCTAATAGGAGGTTATTGAGTTTCACGACTCGAAAGTGGAGCCTAGATGTGATATGGTGAAGGAGAGCCCGAAGGACCTCAATCAAGTCAATATAGCATCATTACTCACATCATCAGTTCGAAAGCGCGAAAAAATAAACACATAGCATATATTTCTAGGGAGGACGGGGCTTTGGACTCAAACTATGGGGATGTTGCCAGGAGGGGGATGAACATGGATCACATAGCACATAACAAGTATTTCTAAGGGGCGGGTAAGTAGGACTCAAGCTATGGGGGCATACCGGGTAAGGGGACTTTCCATATAAGTACATTCCCAACATTTACAAGTCCAATACACAATCATAAGCATAATAGGAACATCATTCCCATAATCAAATCTCAATAGCCATAACATCTCAACAAAACATAATACAATGTGAAAGAGTTTAGCTTGTCCAAAATAGCCTCTACATAAGATAGACCGGGGCCTCGACATAATCTGGGCTCATCCTCTAGTCATAATGTAAGAAAAATAAAATAATACAAGGAAGATAGAAAGTAGATATTGCCCTTTAACAAAAGGGCTCACCACAAGCAAGTAGCTTCCTCGTGTGATGGGCCTCACGGACGGTTAAACTGTACACAGACCATGAGAGTGCCCCTGGTGCCTCATTTATATCCTTGTTGTTCAGCTCCATCCCTGAGCAGGTCCAAGGCACCTCCCACGGTCCATGAAGTGTTTCATGGGTTATGGAGGTTCTTGTATAGTGCACTTGGCTATTTTTCTCTCATTTTCTTGAATTTTGTCAAACTTTCCACGCCTTACTCATTTTCCTACGAACTCACACAAAACAAACGTTAAACGAACAAAATTTCTTAGGAACTCACAAAAATCCTACATTTAAAGTGTCGTAACATTCATATTTTCATAACTCATCAACACTCTCAACGTTAAATTATTGTTTTTCCTCAAGAAATGGCTAACACAAACTAGACGACGCACAAATACAAGTATCCATCAGAAATCATACAACAACCCCTCAATTATCAAACATATGCCCAAAAAGTAAGTTTTCAATGTACTCACAACCCAACTAACACATGAAGACCAATTTAAGAATTATGTACATACACATTTCACCCAAGTAAACTTAAGAACATGGATAAACTGGTTAAATCAGCAACAAAATAGTGTAACGATAGTGCCTTCACTACATGAAGTCTCACACATTGTATATCAAAGCAAAATAGAAACTGGAATATTAGCGCTGCCGCACATAAAGTACATTCAATCAAGACACAAGTGTACACCATAAGATTTCCCTTATTTTCACCACTTCAACTCTTGAATGACCTTTTTAGGATCATTTTATGTCTTTTTTGGCTTGTAATGTTGGCTTGGATTCAGGTAGGATACGTTTAGGATTAAAGTGACTGGTTTCCCCTCCAAAATGTTATTTTGGCTTAACTTTCAAGTTTTAACCCCCAAACTCTTTTTTGTTCTTATTTTCCCATTTCCTGTGCAATTGGGATTGTTTCCCACTTTCATTTATTATTTTTCTTTTTTTACTTTTCTTTTATTCTTTTTTTCGGGTCACACTCCTAACTTTTCTTTTCTTCTCATCACTTTGATCTTTTGAACTCTTAACCCTTTTGCTCTTTCTAGATTATCCACCCTCAACTTAGGCTTTTTGGCTCGAGTTAAGGTGCACAGTGTCTTCTAAACAGAACAAGCCCAACATAAGCCACCCTCAACCTCGGCTTTTCGCCTGAGTTGAGGTTCTCAATGTCCTTGGAAGGACAAAGGACAAAGTAAAGGTCTGTAGAGATATAAGGGAGGCTGTCTTGGGTGATTACCAACAAAAACGTTCTATTTAGGCTCAAGTTTTGGTTTAACGGGAACAATATCATTTGGATAGTCTATTTTATGCTATGTGACTTATCAACAAAAATTGCCTAAGATCCTTTCTAATCCAGTCATTCCATTGTTTCAATGGGACTAATTGGAAAAGTTCTAGCTTACAAGTACATTGTTTGAATTCAAATCAAATAAGCTCACCACACATGACACATCTCCTACACTATTTAGCACTAACTAAGAAGATCATGATTCATTTATCAAGCTATAAACTAGACAATGTATAAAATCCTTTACAAGTATCAACACAAGTTAGTTAGGAATACATCCACATACAAGCTTTGAAAAAAATTTAAATTTGGGGAATTTTCCATACAAATTAGGGGTTTACTTTAGCTCCTACCAACACTCACAGAAAAAATGACCTAAACATGCCACTTCTACAAGATAATACACTTAGGAGAAAAGAAACACGGCAAGAAAAACTCCCAAGTGGCAGGATGCCTTGCCCCTTACAAAAATATACTACAGTGTCCTCATTGTACTCCTAGCACAAAATAGAGCAGAATAAGAGGAATAGAGCATACCCAGGATGCGCTAGGCGTTATCCTATCCATCTATATTAGGCCCTCTAGTAGGGTCCCCATCACTGTCAGTCTGGCCACTACTAGATCCACTCCTAGGGGCCCCAAGCCTAATTGCTTCCCTTATTAGCCTCTCTCGCAACTCTTGTTCCCTGGATGCCCTCCACTAGGCTCTCATGGACATTCTCAACTATTTTTCCTCAGGTATTTTTTTATTATATGGTTGGCTAACTCATTGGGTATGCCTTTTCTCTTGTCTTTTCTCATGGGATCAGTTGCAGGTGGCACAGGTACGGTGGGTGGAGCTCCCCATCCCTTACCCAGAGATGGTGGCAAACTAGGGGCACTGGAAAGGTGTATTAAAGAGTTTGTGGGTGTAGGCGGGGCAGTGTATGTTTGTCGTGAACTAAACTAGGCAATTTGCTATTTTATCGTGGCAATCTCATTCAAAGTGGAGTTTTCCTTCAAACCTATCAGACTCTCGAACTGGGTGTTGAAGTACACTTCCAAACTATCGACCTGGTTCTAGAGTGTGGCCATTTGTCCCCTAAGATTAGCCCAAAGATACTCCTTATCCTGTTGGACATGTCACTTGATCACCTGGGTCATCCGCTCAACCACTTGATCTACAATGGCTCGTGTCTACCTTTGGTCTGTCACTAATCTGGAGAGGAATTCATATGTTGGTAACCTTTGTTGGGAAGATCTTTCGGTCAACATACAGGGTGGTTGGGACATGAGTCTGTCAGGCATAGACTTCTAATTAAGCACGAAAATGGTAGTCCATATTTTTCATTCAGTGCATGATTCGGCATCTCAGCAGCAATGATATGGCCTATGTTTACCTCATATTGAGCCATCAGTCAAGAAACTAAGGAGACTTTGGAGTGTTACAATATGTTATCATTTCTTGTGGGAATCATTCTGGCACGTACCCCCTACCACCAAAACATGGAAAGAAATGTGAGAGAGCCCTTGGCAATTGGTGATCTGGGGTCTGTGACCCAAGTTGCATCTACATCTTGAAGCGTTATCCACTCTACTATCCATTAAAATACCACAGCTTTGGAGGTAGGGTCTGACATCCTATCCTCAACATAGATATACTGGTGTCTCCCTGTGTATATGTCATCCTGTGGGGGCATGTAATTTGGACCATGAAGGAACATGTTGATGGTATCTTCAGAGATATCAACTTGACCCTCCCTCCCCCATTTCTACATGATTGAGATGAGCCACGTTGAGGGAAAATTATTTTTCAGACGTTCAGAACTCCCACCAGCAACAGAGTTTAACAAGCTAGCAGCATAGCATGCATAAAATTTCTGAACAATAGCAGGTGTAAAACCCGGGGGTCTGTGTCATCTATCCAAAGTGGTAGAAATCAAACATTGCCTGAATTTTTGGTGCCTCATCTAATTGATCTATCATAACTCAAACCTATGGGATGATGACTTTATTTTGGTATCCTTCTGAGTCCTTGGTCAAACCCTGAGTCTATATTTGTTTTTCACTCAGGATCACCTATCTGTCTGAGGAAATTAACAAATACATAGGTTGTGTCATGATTGATGATTCAGGTGATAATAAAGTGGATGGCCTGATCATCACTATCCCGGAGATAGATTTCCTTAAATTGTCCACCTTCATCTCCTTGGGCTTCCTCCGGGACATTGGCCTATTTGTCGTGCTCCTGCTCTAGGTAACATCTTCTTCCTCACCTCCATAAGAAGTTGCCCCCTTGTCAGACTAAGGGGATATAGCTTATCTCACTACACCACTCCGAGTAGTGCGACGAAGTGAGAAGAGACATTGCCCATAAATAAAACTTTAGACCCTTCAAAGGAGTTATCGCCTAAGCCACTCCCCATTAGTGGTTGAAGAACCCTATTAGTGAATCTTGTAGCTATGACTCAGGCTCTTCCCTTGGTTGTGTTGACTTTCAATAAGTTCCCATAATACCTGCGAACCACAAATATATAAACCAATGGTCAGAACACGATGGACTAGTAAATTGATGCACTAACGGGTATTCATACTTTCTTTGTGCCATTAAAGTGACAATAACCCTTAAGTGTGGTGTCACCCGGTCTATCATAGGGAAATTGCACTAACTTAATATGTGTGAACTCTAACATAGATAAACACAGCTAAAAAACAAATATGCTAGTCAATGGGTACATGGACGGGACCCCTCCACAGGCCATGAGGGGTTGCACGGTCCATATGAATTTTTATGGAGATCAACTTGGGTAAGAAGTGCAAAGGGTGCGTATGGACATGGACCCCCTCACAGACCATATAAAGTTACACGGGCCGTATGAGGGCCCATATAGGTTGACTTAGCCATTATAGACAAAGGGTCCCTTCAATGAACACCTTACACGAGTTGTGAGTAGGTCCATGGTCCATGAAGTGTGTCGTGAGAGGTCCCTTTATGGCATAGCAACTAAGGGCTCATTCACAGGACCATTCATGGTTTGACAAATATTACATGGTCTGTGAAGGGATCTGTGATGAGCCTTTCTCGATAGGTACCAAACTCTACCCCATAAATCAATAATTTCAAACATGTTTAGGCTACTCAATCGTGAAACCACCAACAAAACAACACCAAAAACACATTTTCACTAAGATTTACCATAAAGAAATACCAAAATCATTAAACAATTAGCAAAGCTCAGAGGCATCAACAATGGTGGTCTTCAACTTCACGATAACACACCGAACAAAACTACTCATGCAAATTCACATTCTAGACTACCAAACAACCAATTTCATGAATGATTAAACACATGGACATCAAACATAAGTAAAAAGGAAGAAATATGACAACTTACTTTGTTATGAACAATGGTGGTGTGAGAAACACTTGAAAAAACACGTAGACCCAGAAGGAGGCTGGTGGTGTGAATCATGAAATGGACCACCCTTTCATGATTTGGGAGAAATAATGTAGGGGAATTTGAGAGTGAGAGAGTAAGAAAGGGAGAAAAATAAGAGAATGGGGGAGGAACTAGAAAAGGGGAAAGTTTTAGTTGAGAGGAAATTTATTTCTGACCTGGGTCAGCCTAACATACCTTTCAATGGATGGTTTCATGGTCTTTGGAGCATACCATAGTCTGTTGAGCCATCTGTTATTCCAGACTATGAAAGAAAGTTACTCACCTAGTCCACGTGAACCTTTATGCCTTATAGACTTTACCACAGTCTGTGAAAGGATATGTGGACTTTGTCTATTGCATGCGTCCATCCTCCATGCTTCCATAAACCCTTGGATGGTCCATGTGAAGTTCCACGTACTATGAAACCACCCATGGCACCCTCTTTGGATTAATTTTTCCCCTTTCAATTTTGCACTGCACCAATCATCTTGCATATATCCTTGTTAGCCGAGTCTTATATCAGTACACACTTGCAACTACACAACTAACAACACGTGACACTATATTTTTTACATAGTCTAACTAGGAAATACAAATGAAAATGCAGGGGTTGTCTCTCATGAAGTGCCTGAGTTAATGTTGCGGCATAATATGGTTGGTTTGACTACTCAGACTTCGTCAAGCGGCAATTCCTCCACTACACATATTTCACCTAGGGCCCCAAGGTATTGTTTCATCATTTGTCCATTCACTTTGAATCTATGCCCATCTTCGGCCTCCATTTTAGTTGAACCATGGGGATACACTTGTGTAATCATGACGAGTCCGAACCACCTGGATTTCCTCTTTCCAAGGAACAATTACAATCTTGAGTTGAAAAAAAGGATTTTGTCCTCCACACTAAAGTTACGCTTTTTAATGTGTCTATCGTGGTAGGCTTTCATCCTCTCTTTATACAAGGTTATACTCTCATAGGTTTAGAAGAAAAATTCATCCAAGTCAATTATTTGGCCCACTGTTACTTGCACTGCCTCACTCTATTGCAAATTTATCTTCTTCAAATCCCACCAACTTTAGGTTCCAATTCCACAAGCAAGTGGCATGTCTTTCAAAGCACTAATTAATTTGGGGACATACCGATGGGTGTCTTGTAGGAAGTGTTGTACACCTAAAGAGCATCATCTAGTTTGCTTGCCTAATAAGTTTTATAGGCATTTACTGACTTTGCCAAGATCTCTTTGATTTCTCGGTTGGAGACTTTCACCTGCTCTCTGGTCTGAGGATGGTATGGGGAGGCTACCTTATGTGGTTTCACACCATACATGGAAAGCACAGTGAAAAAAATCTTATTGCATAAGTGGGCGCCCCAATCACTGATGATTGCTCTAGGGGTCCCAAATCTTAAAAAGATATTTTGCCTTAGAAAGAGTGCTACACTTTTTCTCTCATTATTAGACAAGGCCACAATTCCACCTATTTGGATATGTAATAAACTACCACCAAGATGTACTTCATGCCATAAGAGCTGGCAAATCGCTCCATGAAATCTATGCCTAGACGTCAAATAGCTCAACTTCAAGGATGGGTGTTAGAGGCAATTCTTGATGCTTTGATGTGTTGCCCTGCCTCTGACACTGATCGCACCCCTTTACAATGTCATGTGTCCTTATAGATGGTGGGCCAGTAGTATCCACATTGGAGCACTTTTTAGGAGTTTTGGCCCCCACCATGGTTTCCACTAATCGATGTAGAGTGGCAAGCTTTAAGAATGTGTAACATCTCTAGTTCCCACACACACCATTTGATCACATTGTCTACACACACCCATTACAGATATAGTTCATCCCTAAAATACATGTGCATATCATGTAAAAATCTCTTTCGTTGCTGGAAGGTGAGGCCATCAGGCATAATATTACAAATAAAGTAATTAGCGAAATCAGCAAACCATGAGATTAAATCAACAGTAGCAACTAATACTTGTTCGTCTAGAAATGAGTCATAAATATCCAATTCATTCATTCTTGTGGAGTCACTTTCAAGCCTGGAGAGGTGATCAACCAACTGGTTTTCACTACCTTTTCAATCAATCACCTCAAAGTTGAACTCCTAGTGCAAAAGAACCCATCTGATCAGTCAAGGGTTTGCATCCTTTTTCGTCATCAAATATTGCAGGTCTGCATGATTCGTATGCATTATAACTCTAGTTCCCAAGAGATATTCCCTGAATCTTTTGAATGCATAAACCAATGATAATAGTTCCTGCTCTGTCACTGTTTAGTTTCTTGGCATAGTAGGTAAGGCAGCAAATCTTGTTCCGCTTCTGACCCAACACAACCCCTAATACCACTCTATTTGCATCACACATAACCTCAAATGCAGTCAACTATTGGGTGCCATAGAAACTAGAGTAGAGACCAACTTCACCTTTAGGCCTTCAAACACCTTAAGACATGAGTCATAATAGTGAAATTCCATCTCTTTCTCCAATAGCGTTCACAAAGGGTGTGCAATTTTGTAGAAGTCCTTAATGAATCTCTTGTGGACTCTGGCAAGCCTAAGGAAACTTATAACCCCCTTAATAGAGATAGCTGGCAACAACTTCTCTATGACCTCAATTTTAGCCCTATCAACTTCAATCCCTTTTTGAGATATTTTATACCCCAACCCTATCTCCTCTCGTACCATGAAGTGGCATTTCTCTCAATTCAACACTAGGCTTGCCTCTTCGCATCATTGTAGGGCCCTGCTAAGAATCAATAGGTAATTATCAAAGGAATCCCAAATAATATAAAAATCATCCATAAATACCTCTAATGTATCCTCAACCATGTTATACAATATAAACATCATGTTGAGGTGGAAGGTGGCTAGGGAATTGTACAGTCCAAATAGTATTCACTTAAAGGCAAATATGCCATAGGAGCATGTAAATGTCATCTTTTCCTGATCCTCTAGAGCTATGAGAATTTGGTTGTAGCCAGAATACCTATCCAAAAAGCAATATCATTCTTGCATAGCCAGCCTGTCCAGCATCTGGTCCATAAAGGGCATAGGGAAGTGATTTTTGAGAGTTCACCTGTTTAACTTGCATAATCCATGTATACTCACCACCTAATCACATACCAAATAGGGACCAATGTATTCTTCGTATTTATCACAACTGTCAGCCACCCTTCTTCGGCATACATTGTACTGAGCTCACCCAGTGCCTATAAGAGATTGGATATACCACTCCTACATCTAGTTTATAATCTCATTCTTCTCCACCTCTTGCATTGGTAGAATCAATCTTTATTGATTCTCTATATTAGGGATGCAAATATCCTCCAATTGGTTTTTGTGTGTACATATGCTGGGTTGAATGCCAATGATATCAATAATAGTCCAACCTATTATTGTTTTCAAATACTGCAACACTCATATCAACATTGTCACCTATTGTCCATCAAAAGTTGTAGCAACTATAACAGGAAACTTGTCATTTTAACTTAGAAAGACATACATCAAGTGTCCTAGTAACTCTTTTAGTTCCAGTGTAGGTGAATCCTCTATAAATGATTTGGCTGATGGAGTCAACCTATTTTTCAGATCCAAGCCTAGATTTTTAGGAGCAAAGGTATAAGTTTCCATGCCCTTCAAAGCAAGACCAACCACATCATATTTAGAACCTTCCATATCATCACTATTTACCATGACCTCTATTAATGGCTCCACCTCAAACCCAGGCTTAATAGACAGCATATCAGGACTCTTGTCAGCTTCATCAAATATAGCCATCACTGAGACATATTTTTTTCATTTCATTGAAGCACATATGTTGAACTTGTCTTCTTTACTGTTTAGCGTGATGGTGAACTTGCCATGCTCAACATCAACCAAGGCCCGACCAGTGGCTAAGAATAGTTGTCCCAATATGGTAGGAACTTCAAAATACACCTGGAAATCTAGAATCACAAAGTCACTAAGAAAATTAAACTTATCCTACATGTACCAAGAAGTCATATAAGATTCCCATAGGCCACTTCACCGATCGATCTGCCATCAGTATTCTTATGGACGTTGCCTTTGGAGCTCCCAAGCCCAGCTATTTGTAGATGGCCAGTGGCATAAGGTTAATGCTCTCCCCCACGTCATATAAAGCTCAAGAGAAATCAAAGGCGGTAATTGTACAATAAATTATAAACGTGCTCGAATCCTTTTTATTTT
Organism: Solanum aculeatissimum; assembly: GCA_038996855.1. NCBI lineage: Eukaryota > Viridiplantae > Streptophyta > Magnoliopsida > Solanales > Solanaceae > Solanum > Solanum aculeatissimum. Next base: position 14,901 of record JBCEWC010002990.1, on the reverse strand, counting down.
CAACCAATGACCTGGTAAATATCGCACTATAATGGTGTAAGTTATCCTCTGGTTCAATGGTGACAGTATGCTTTTTAGTGACCAAGTCCTTTATAAACTTAGTGTACCTTAGCATCTGCTCCAATGCCTCCACCAATGGTATGTTCACTAGCATCTCCCTACGCATAAAGATGATTTTTTGGAATTTTTCATCCTCAATCTTATTTTTCAACCTCCGCGAGAATGGTGGAAGTTGTTTACAAACTTGTGGAAGTGTCGGACATACCTGATGTTCAACTGTATTAGGCTCATTCTCAGTAATAGGAAAATCTAGCTTATTTAATGCATCATTATTTGTGTCTACCATTGTGTCTGGCACCTCATCACTATGCTTACTTCCATCATCTATACTTACTTACTTCCTGCTTCTTCTTGGCACCTGCAGGGATAGGGTTAGAGAGTTTCTTACAACGTCTTGTTGTGATTGCCATGCATTGGCCATCATTCCTCGTGTTCTACACAGTCTCACTGGGCAAGGTGGATGTCTTCCTTTGATTCACAACAGCTGACAACTGACCCATCTTCTACTCTAATTTCTTTATCGAAGTGGCATATGATTCCACTTTTTGGTTAATACTAGACATGTCTCTCCTCAAGTCTTTAACTTTGGATTTTACGAATTCAACTTTCTATAGCACCTTCGCCATCATCTCCTCTAACCTAAAATTCCTAGCATTATTGGTAGGCCGATCTCTGTTCATTATGAGCACATAGACTCCAGCTCTATCATTTTGATAGTTGTCCCTGGCTTGCCAATTTCCCTGCTCAATATTTTTAGGCCTATCCTGTTACTAGTCTCTCCGATATTTCTGACCTTGGTTTCCAGAGTTGTATATCCAAAAAACCGCTGGCTGCTAAGAAACTTAGACTCCTCATCAAAATCAAATCATAGCTCATCATACCTAGATAAGGTATCCATAGCTTTGACTTTCTCCATCCCTCCACCTAACAATCATTTTGTCAGCAAGTCCATTTGTGTCCGTATGTTAGCTATGTCTTGGTCCCAATCTTCTTCCTTCTTTCATTTCTATGCAGCCATCTCAAAAATAAACCCAAAAAAGTCCTTGGTGTACCATGCCATGTTATTCTTATCCACTTAATTCAAGATCACTATGATGTCTGGGAAAGTTTTGGCCATAGATGATCACCCACACGGCTACATTGATTATTGGTTTGATCACAAAGTTGCAGGACCTGTAGAATACTTCTTTCAAATGCTCATTTGTGAGATTGAGGTTGAGACACTGTTTAAGCTTATTCTTGAATCTCTCTCATGTCTCATATAATGCTTCGGTCGGTAGCTGCTTGTGGGCCCCCAATCTCATCTTTGATTTTCAGCTTCCGTGATATAGGGAAAATCTTTCTAAGAAAGACTCTTTCAACTCTCTCCAGGTGCAAATGAAATCATGAGAAAGCTCATTCACCCACTTTGTTGCCTCGCCAGTCAGAGATAACAGGAATAATCTTAACCAGATGGCTTGGTGACTAACACCTAAAATCTCAGAAGAATGGTATGCAACTACAAAGTTTATGATATGTTGATTTGAGTCCTCACTTGCCACTCCATTGAAAATCCCTTTCAAGGTGAGCATCTGAAGGATAGTTATAATCATGGTAAACTTGATATCTTTGGGCAAAAGGGGAAAGACTACTGCCCCTGTAGCCCCAACACTATCATTATCATCATGCACTGCTCATGGCTATGGAGGAGCAGGCGACCTAAGTGTTGTTTGATGCTGAGGAGGTGGTGCAGGTGGAACCCCCTCATCATCAATATTATTCACACCTAGACCATCATTACCTCTATTTTCAGCATTCAAAGCCAACTCTCTCTGCCTTTGTGCTTCCCGATCTTTAGCATTCATTTTGGGGATCAACTTTATCAACTCAGGGTAGTAGGGAAACAGTGCTTCACCCTTGCTTCGGGTGTTTTGCACACACAACCTAGCTCCCTACAAAAAGAAAAAAATACAAAAATAAAAGTAAAATTAGGAAATAGAATTACAAACTAAAAGTAGCAACTAATAGACTATTACTTCGTTGTATTCCCCGACAATGACGTCAAAATTTGATATGCCCAAATATGCACTCCAAAAGTAAGATTAAAGCGGTCATTGATAAAAATATTGAACTCAAAACAAGTTGAGATCAATCCCATAGGGAATGTGTGAGAATATATCTAGTAGCACCCTTTTTCAGATGTAAAGTCTATTTCCAGAAAACAAAAGTGCATAAAGTAATGGGGTTTTTCAGAACAAGAGTATGCAAAGAATTAGGACAATTTGCTAACTACTGGATTTGAATCAATTAATTATGATGCGAGGATTTTGGTCCCCATGACATTCAACTCGCTAGCCAAATTAGATTTATGAATTCAATCACAGTCATGCATATAAGACCAAGCAAGTTAACTAACACTTAATTCACCTCCTGGTCCTTCATAGATGTATTTCATTCCTCATTTACCAATCGCAGGATGTATGATTCTCTAACCATTGCTATGGATCCCAGAAAACTATCACCTTCCGCTCTATAGTATTTAGACAAAGATGATACCTTTTAATACCCGTTGTAAACTTCTTTTCCGAATCACTACCCTTCTCCTAGGAAAGCAATGAATATGGGCATGATCTCAATGTCGACTCATTAAGAAAGAAATTAAAGTGAAGAATTTCACAATGTATGAATGGCCATTCCCAAAATTCAATTGTAATTTTTCTACTTTGTTAAGTTGACATGGTTCCCACAACCCAAGTTGTGAGTTTAGCCTAGCATATTAAATGAAAATAACCCACAACATGATGATAGAATCACAATTGAGAACCTACAACTGATAATAGAAGAAATCCACTGATTAAAATCTCAAGAAAAGGATCAAAACTCCATAATCTCAATGAAAATAATAGCAAATAGTGTTCTCTCATGCGTTCTTAGTCTCTAACAGTCAATAGGCAATAAAAACAGAATATAAAATTCTATTTATACATGGTAACCTAATCCTAATTAAAATAGGGAAATAAAAGTCGGTGTGGACCACTTGAGCTTGTACGGGTCGTGACACGTTTCATGGACCATAAAATGTGTCCATTGTCCTCCATTTATTCTTAAAACATCTAATCTCACTTCCTCGATGACCACACAGATCGTGGTGAGGTTCACCACCAGTGAAGATGGCACTTGAACCTTTCCTTGGAAAATTATCCGCTACTATCTGCCTTTTCATTTGTACGTCCCTCTTTATGGTGCATGGTGTGGTCCATGGCCCGTGAGGCGTCACGTGACTTCCACTTGCATGATTTTGCTAAATTTGAACAGTAATTCCAAAGTTACATCAAGTTCTATGAAAGCCTATACAATTCGTCTACTATTCATGGTCCATAAAAAGAATCCATGGAACTAGCCTTGCTTCCTCGTTGCTTCATCGTGGCTCCACATTCCCAAATGTGAGGTTACAATGGGAAGTATGGACCATTAATGTTATCACGGGCCATGAGAGTGGCCGTGGTGCCTCACTTAGGTCTTTATTGCTCAACTCCATCCCATGGCAGGTCCAAGCCACATCCCACACTCCGTGAAGTGTTACATGGGTCGTGAAGTTGCTCGTATAAGTGCACTTGGCTATTTTTCTCTCCTTTTTCTCCATTTTGTCCGAATTTCCATGTCTTACTCATTTTCCTGTGAACTCACACAAAACTAACATTAAACCAACAAAATTTCTTGAGAACTTGAAAAAATCCTATCTTTAAAGTGTCGTAAGATTCATATTTTCACGACTCATTAACAAGGCACCCCTCCCACACAAGTTAGGATCTCAAATGGACCAATATACCTAGGGTTGAGCTAGGCCTTCTTCCCAAATCTCATAAGACCCTTCATGGGAAAAATTTTCAACCATACATGTTCACCTCTATGAACTCTAAGGGTCAAACCCATCTATTAGCATAACTCATCTAACGACTTCTAGGCTATCAGCAAACAACTCTTAATCAATTGAACTTGCTCCATGGCATCTCTAAGAAAGTTAGTATCTAGCCTATCCACCACTACATAATCAAACAAATCGATGGCAATCTACATCTTCAACCGCATAAGGTATGAAAAAGAGTCATATGAATGTTGAAATGGTAATTGTTGTTGTATGAAAACTCAACTAAAGGAAAATATTGATCCTATTAGGCACCAAAATTAATCCCAGACATACAAAGCATATCCTCCAACCCTTGGATTGTCCTCTCAAACTATCTGTCTATCTAGGTTGAAATGTTGTGCTCATATCTAGTTAAGTATCCAACCCATGCTTTAAGTCTTCCAAAAGTGAGAAGTAAACAATGAACCCAGGTCAGAAATAACAAAAATAGCATCCCATAAAGAGTAACAATTAGACTAATGTAGAGATGAGCTAACTTCTTTACCGTGTACTTAGCCTTAACCAAAAGAAAATGAGCAGACATAGTAAATTGATCAACAACAACCCAAATAGGTCATAACTACCCTCAATAGTAGGAAACCAACCATGAAGTCCATAGAAATCAGCTCCCACTTCCAAGTAGGATTGGGTATCTGCTAAAACTCTCCACTGGCACCTTGCTAGAAAGTAAAAAACAACACTACTTCTGAGATGTGCTTCTGCATGCAACACTACCCATAGTGATGACTTAGGTTATGAACGTCTTTCCTACCCCTGGATAGATGGAGTAATGAGTACAATGGGTCTCCTCAAATACCAATTTGATCAAGTCACCCACCTTGGACACACAAATTTGACCCCCAATCCTTAAAACACCATCAGAATCAAGTATGACCTCCTTAGTATTACTCCTAGACACCTTGTCTCATATGAGACACAACTTCTCATCCTCAAACTGCCACTAATGGGTCTGATCAATCAAAGAAGAATGGGTCTGCATAAAAGCAAAGACCCCACTCTCATCGGAAGCTATAGTCTTACCAATCCATTAGTCAATCTCTGGACATCCTTAGCCAAAGGTTGCTCCTCAACTCTGATAGTTGCTAGACTCCTCATGCTAGAAGTCTTTCAGATCAATCTATTAGCCTCCACATTGGTCTTTCCTAAATAATATAGAATATACAAATCATAATCCTTTATAAGCTAAAACCACCTTCTCTATATCAAATTTAAGTTCCTTTACCAGAAAATGTATTGTAAACTCTGGTGATCAGTGGAAATCTCACAATAATCCCCATAAAGATAATACCATCATAACTTCAACACAAAAACAATCGTTCCCAACTCTAAGTTATAGGTGGGATAATTCATCGCATGGGTCTTCATTTACTTAGACGCATAGGCAATCACTTTCCATTTCTATATCAAGAACCTTCTAACCTTACCCCAATGCATCACAATACACGATGAAATTAACACCCTCCTCAGGCAAGGTCAAAATAAGTGTGGCAGTCAGTAATACCTTAAGCTTTTGGAGCCTCTCCTCATAGTCATCTGACCAATGGAATGCTAGATTCTTTTTGGCGAGTTTGGTCAGTGGGGCTGCAATAGTGGAGAAACCCTAAACAAAACAACAATAGTATCGGCTAGACCCATAAAAACTGTAGATCTTTACAGCTGAGGCAGGTCTAGTCCACCCTCAAACATGCTTAATCTTTGCTAGATCAACCTTAATACCCTCATTGGACTTCATATGATTATAAAATACAACCAAATTGAGACAAAATTCAAATTTAGAGAACTTAGCATACAATTTCTCCTCCCTTAGTCACTGAAGCACAATCCTCAAATGCCTATCCTGATAAGCCTCAGTCTTAGAGTAAACTAAGATGTCATCAATAAAAACAATAACAAATGAATCCAAGTGTGGCAAAAATATTGAATTCATCAACTACATAAATTCCACAAGGGCATTAGTTAGCCCAAATAACATAACAAAAAACACAAAATGGTCATATCTATATTTAAAAGCAGTCCTAGGAGTGTCAGACGCGCTGATCTTCAATTAGTGGAACCCAGACCTCAAATCAATCTTGGAAAATACTACCTCTCCCTGGAGTTGGTCAAATAAATTATTAATTATGGGAGAAGGATATTTGTTCTTGACCATTAGGTTGTTCAACTATCTATACTTGATGCACATCCTTATAGACTAATCTTTCTTCTTCACAAATAGAATTGGGGAACCATAAGGTGCAAGGCCAAATAAACCCCTTACTCAATAAATCCTAAAGTTATTCCTTTAGCTCCTTCAAATCTATTAGAGCAATATAGTAAGGAGGAACATAAATGGACTCAGTTCTCAACTCAACATCAATAGCAAAGTCGATATCTTGATTTATAGGGACTCCTAGAAGATTGATAGCAAATACATCTATAAGCTCTCAAACCACAGGAATAGACTATATCAGAGGTGAATCAATACTGGTATCTTAAATAAAAGCCAAATAAGAGAAAAAACCCTCTATCGATCAACTTCTTATCCTTGATATAAGAGAAAATTTTACTAGAATGGAAATCATACCAACCTTTCCACTCTATCCTTGGCCTACCAAGTATAGCTTGGGTCACTATCTTAGCATAGAACTCAACAATAGCACAATATGGAGAAACTCAATCCATACCCAACATAACATCAAAGCCTACCATATTAAGAATAATTATGTACACCCAAGTATCATAATCTACTAGAGATACAAGATAAGAACGGTACATCCAATATACTACTAAAAGAGCTCCTATGGGGGTAGAAATATATATAGGCACAATTATGCAATCACATAACAAATCAAATCCAGCAGAAGAGTAGGTAGAAACATATGAATAAATAGATCTATGATCAAACAACACAGACCTGTGCTGATGGCAAACTAGAATAATACTTGTGATAACTGCATCTTTGGCCACATCCTTGGATCTCCTTATGAAGGAATATCAATGAGCTCCCCGCCTTTACCTGTTTGAGTCACTCCTCTATCAACCTATTGAACTAGGGAACCACTCACCCATCTACCTCTAGAATGACTACCCTTATGATTTGTACATAGACATAACCCCTAGTTTGTCAGGCTAGATCTCTAGTTAGAGGTGTTAGATCTCTAACTGTAGTTGTCGAATAAATATGGTGTTGACTTGAATAATTCTATAATGGAAACGGATAATCATATGATCAGGATCTCGACACCCAAAATAAGATCTTTGAGTAGACTACTACTGTGAAAAACTATATGGAATAATATAACCAATCCGACAAGTAGGACTCTAAACTCTAAAATAACTATGACCACCCTCTAAAGCTAGAAAAGATGTATTAACTCCTCAATGCCGAAATACATCACTCCCATAAAAAAAACCTCGGCTAGTAAATAAAGCACCAAAGAACTGACCTGATGAGTGGACCCTCTTAGGGTTCCCAAACTCCTCTATCTCTATTAACTCTACCTTTTTAGCGGGACTTACCATGGTTTGAAAGGAAGCTCCCTATCTAAAACACTGCTTTCTAGATAGAATGTACTAGCCTCCCGCGAAGATGTGAACCCTTTTTGTCTCTTCAAGGATGATGGTTGTAGTTTGCCTGGATAGCTAGAAAAATGAATCTTATACTCAGTGATTAACATCTCATCCTGCCTAAAACTTTCAAATCTTAGGCGACTCTTCTCCCTTACACTCCAAGGGACAACATGATCATACAATCACTATAGAATGCCTCTCAAGTCGTCTGAGGATATATAACTATTAAGCATCCTTAATAGGTCCTTCACTACTTCCTTACCGGTCCACGAAGCTAAAGAGTAACATAAAAAGCACCATGGGACACGACTAAACCAACCATAAAACTCATAGGCATTCTCAGTCTTTTCATCCTGAAACGTGGTAGGTCCATCTTTCTAAACTTCTCATAACGACGCAACTCATCCTCAGTCAATACAGCTACAGGTACACCCTAAACATCAACCATTGGTCTTGGATCTATCTCACCTATAAGAGCTACTGGTGGCTTCCCAACCTGATCCTGCACACTAAAAGCCTGATGTTAGTCTAGAATGTGAACTGTCACTCTGATCTGTGATCGACCTGGTGTACCTGTCATACTACCGGTTAGTGCAATACTCTAAAGCATGCCCAAAACCCTCAATAGAGTATCTTGTATCAATGAAACAACTACATACTCAAGAAGAATCTAATCTCCTCTAAACTTAGCTCGAGATCAAGCTCAAGGATACCCCTCTCATGATCTTTAACTGGTGGCATTGCTTGACCTCGACCCCAAACCCTATCTTACCCTCTAACTCTGCCTCTACCTCTGCCTTTGCCCAGGCTGGGGTCTCAGTAATAATCTCAAAGATTGTCTCCCTTGCTCTATCAGAAGTTGATGCTCTAACCCTGGCCATGTTCCAAAAAAACATATGATAACTCAACACTCACACAAGAGTCAATGCATGATTAAATTGAAAGAAGTAAAAAACATTCTAATAGTTTTCATAGCCTTGCAAGGATAAGTAATGGATGTCTCCACATCGATCCTCAAGACTCAGCTAAACTAGGCTTGTACACATGTGAGACTTAAAATCTTGGGCTCTGATACTATCTTGTTACGACAAAAATTAGGTGTTATTGCACCTGTCTAATCCACCAAGGAAAGTCATCCTAGGAAATTTAGAAATTCAAAATAGATAAAAATAAATAAATAAAATAAAAGAAGTTTAGCATAATATAGATAATGATAAGTCAAACTAATTTTAAAACCATCCACGATTGGTATCATATGTACTAGCCTCTAAATCAATAGAAAAGAAAAATAGTACAAGTCTTAGTGACTTGGTTCTCAAATAGAAAAAATATAAACTAAAAAGAGCCTTGAATGTCCACTGAAAAGATAAGTTGCTACTCCTCAAGTGTCAAGAAGCTCGATCCAAAATGAAAAATAAAGAGATCATGATATACTAGGCTCAATACCTACACAAGTGCAGAAGCGAGGGGTGAATTTCCAATAATATGGTACCTAACAAATGAATTCTAAGCCCAAAGTAAAGTATGAAGAGCATAGGTACTCCTATAATTCCATCCACATAGCTCCACAACTACACTCACATAAGTACAACCTTGTATACAGGAAAGCTGACATACATAATGTACACATCCACAATACAAGTATACAACAAAAGTCAAGTAGTTTTCATCAATTAACAAGTGCAAAATTAACTATCATAACATGCTTCATATAGATATTAACATTAAATCTATGAGTGAAATGAAATAGATTGTAATGAAGTGAAAATGATACAATACTATATCAGGTAATCGTGATGCATGTCTATCCTATAATACACATTAGCTAATCATCTCAGATCAAAACCTATGAGGGTCTCACATAGATTGTGTATCCACTAAAAGATACCCCAACGAGCTAAAAAATCGTCAATAATAACCCGTTGGAAGAGACCTCGGATAAATCACACTCGCTGAAAGAGATCTCAACTGCTAGAAGAGACCTCGACAAATAACACCAGTCGGTAAGGACTTTAGCTCCAAGTATCAATTTCTCTCTCTTATCACATTACATAATCCAATGTGGATAAGCATATGCAGAGATAATGAGTGAATGAGAGATGAAATCTACGATACAATGCCATATAGCTCAATATTCATATTAATATTTGTCACTAAATGATTCACAACACTTATACCATTTCTCATATCTCAATTTTATATTAGCATATCAATTCACATAGCCATATTACAACCACATCTCAATCATTAATTTAGTTCTTATAATACATATTAAAAATTGATTTTCATCACATTCCAACCACATAAATAGGGGTTAGAAATTCTCTTGTCCTAGCCAAAATTCGTGATCACTCTGATACTGGAGCTTTTCCCTTCTTATTATACTCCAAAGTATCACAATATAGTTAAATAATAATTCACAATTAAATTTTGGAGCTAAAGACTCTAAAATCATAAAATTTGGTTAAAAAGGGTAAAACAATAAAAAAATTCAATACTACAGAATAAGGTTGAAATCTGAAAATTTTGTATGAAAATATTCCTAATGAAATTAGTAATCCAATGACGAAAATTGTTTTTAAAATGGAGTAAAAATTGCTCCATAACTCATCATTTTTGTTAAAAATTCAACTTCATAAAAACTCTCATTTTAACCAATTGAAATCCCTAAAGTGATGTTAAATTTAAGAATTAATTAATGAAAAATGAAGATATAAGTAAAAAAATAACTTACCTAGTGTAATCCTTGTAAAATAATCTAAGTGAAATCTCCATTTTCCGAACTCCTAAAGTATAAAAATGGAGAAAAAAGACTAAACCTTAATATGTAAAGTTGGTCACTGTCTAGGGCTCAGAAACCCATTGCGATCATGGCTCTCTTAGCCCCCGATCGCAATGACCAATCCTAAATACTCTTCGCGAATGCAGGCATCACTCTACAAATGCGGAGAAGAAATTCCCCAATGTAACCCAACATTCTTGAATGTGAAGAACATATAAGGTACCCTTTGTGATCATAGGCATAGTGTCGTGGATACGCAAAAGGGTCCTCAGATGAGAAGTTACAGTACACACCTCATGCACTAATTCATGAAATGGATCCACAAAATTCATATAGAACCCCGTACACACAAACCATATATGACACCCAACTAAAAACGATATTCTAAACTCAATGGAATCATTAGAAATGCAATCAGAGGTCTCCTAGATCCAAAATTCTATAAGTCACAACTAAACAAACTAAAGGTACTAGAAATACAAAAATAGTACCACTATATCCAAAATAATTCTCTAAAAATCAATGGGATGATAAAAACAATCCAATACAAGTATCTAGACTCAAAATATTAACCAAAGTCAAACCTAAGTCAAACATTATGTGACACCCTATACCTCTATTGTTACATGAACCTATGCTTCAAGCTTCGTTCTTATATATGGAAAGGGGATTATGGTAATAAAAGACCTCAAGTACTTAGCCAAATTCAAAACTTTCCTATTAATTTAGTTTCTCGCGTTCGATTATACAAGGGCCAAATTTAAATGACCATAACTTTTAGCACATAAATAATTAGGTGTCCTATGGCCTACCAAATGAAAGTTCATTGTATTACATTTCCAACACTACTGTTTTGCCTCATTTGGAGTTCGGAGTAAAACATTATGACCATTTTACTACAAACTGTCAGTGTAGAGTGAAAATGACGACCTGACTTATGGGTCATGGTTTGAATGATGGCCATTTAACTGTTAACTCATGGAAAAACTTCAAAAAGTCCATTTTTGATTCTCCAACTTGACGAACCCAACTACGGGTTGTAGATGTTTCTGTAGGCCATGGTTTGGGCTCGTAAAGCCTAAAGGTCTATGGAAGAGTTTATACAGGCCATAGATTAACCCATGGATGACTTTGGCAACATATCAAGAAGCGATATTTTGATCTTTTTCCACCCTTTCAAAGCCTTAACTTGTTGATTTTGCACCTAAAGAAGTCCTAAAACATATCTATTTAAATATTTTATCCTAAAACACATTCTCAAACTTAAACACCCCTCATATTTAATGACTTTGGAAATGTTGACAGCAGAAAAATACCTTGAGAGTTATTTCCACGAGATAGTCTATGGCCTATGAAGTGATCCATAACTCGTGGATGGTCCGGTAAAAGTGGCAATGAAAAATGGACATTTTAAGGGAACACTGGAAAGATTTACGAGACCTAAATCACGATTTGTAGAATGCTCTATGACTCAGGGACTCACTTCAGTAATGGGACCTTAAGGGCCAAAACTTTTCTAAGGAAAGGAGTGGTTTACGAGGAGACTTTACGACTCATATATAGTTTCACGGTTCATATGGGAGTTCATTGAAAGTTTTAGTAGCCTATGTTTGGAGGACCCCTGATCCACGAGAGGATTCCATGACTCATGGAATGGTCCACGACCCGTAATCGGAGTTTCATGGACCGGTCCAGCCAGGTTTTTAAAAAGGGGCAAAACCAACCTTTTCTACTCTTTTACATTTAAACCATGTCATATTACCCCTCCTAAGATCCCCTTATCATCTCTCAAAACCCTAATTCATTCTATTTTCTCTCAAAACCAAACTTCTCCAAATTCCCAAGAACTCTCAATATCTTCTCAAGATTTCAAGCAAGAGGCAAGCTAGGGTTTTGGATTCTCACCATTTCCTCCAAGGTTTTCCACCTCCTATCAAGCAAAGTATGTGGGCTTCATTCATGGGAATTCGTTCACCTATGAAACCAATCCTCTGCTCCTTATTGAAATTCACGATTTCAAGCTATAATGGTTATGGGTAAAACCCTATTATGCATTATGTACACAAATTAAGTTTGGGTTCTTCAAGTATTGACAAATTATGCATGAATATTTATTGAAGGCTTGTTCCGCGATTTGGATTATGATTCTTGATCCCATACATGATATGAACTATGAAGATGATGAGTTTTAAGACAAATTTCATAATATTAAACTGGGATTTCTTTCTACTACATTGGTGGGTTGACTGATTTAATTCTTCAAGTGAAATGGATTTATATTCTCCATGAGTTATCCTATGAAATTGCATGATTTTGAGTATATATGCATTGACCCACCATGTTTGACTAAATTTACATGATAAAGATAATTACATGATTTTTAAGACAAGCATGAGATGATAATTATGTGGACTCCTAAGCATGTATTGAACTCATGAAATGTTCCTATGATTTATATCCTTATGCTATATTCTACCCTCTTGAGAATGAATATTGCCTACATGAAGGGGTCAAGTATGATAAGTGTTATACCTTCATATATCACTAATATTCACAAAAAGTGGTCAAGTTCACGAAATGTTTCACCCTCTAGTGGAATGCTTATACACACTTGTAGGGAACAAGTATATGAATGAGCTACTCTTGACATGTTACCACAATTCTACAAATCTTTCAAGTTATAATGATATTTATGATTACGTCAAGTACTTCGTGAGACTAGACTTAGCACCAAATGAGGCTTAAGGTGGGGGCTCAACCTAAGGGGTCCTTATACAAAGCCTTGGTCTCTTAACTATGTGCCATCATAGGTTTATTTTATGCTCCCAAATAGGACTTTTACTAGTGGATCAACCAAGCTCAAGTTTACCCATTATATTGGGTCAAGTTTGGTTTACCTTGGCAAGTAGACCACCTCTTTTCCAGTGGGGGGTCAAGCATCGAATTCCAAGTAGTAGCTCCCTTGGTATTATATGTCAATTACGGTCTCCTCCCACAAATGAATGTATGCTATGAAAGTTTGATTATCTCTATACATGTTTTGACTTAAGCACTATCCATGCATGTCATATTGATCTCTTATCTACCGTTATGGTTATGTATTTTGTAATGTTATACTACGTTTCTTTGCTTGCATTGCACCCCGTATACTTAGTGCATTCCAAGTACTAACGCATACTCTTTTTCCTACATGATCTCACCATGTAGGGAACAGATGTCACGACCCAGATAGGGGGCATGGATGTGACATGGCGAAGGAGAACCCGAAAGTCCTCGATAAATCCATCATAGCATTGTTTTACACCTCATCGGTTCGAAAGCGCGGAAAATAAACATATAACATATAAGTTCTAAGGAATTGGGGACTTGAGACTCAATCTTTGGGGGCACACCGGGGTTATGCGACTTTCCACATAAGCACATAGTCAAGCAAAAATCCCCAATATTTAACTCATAGGCAATTTAAATAAAGATTCTTTAAGACAAGGATAATAAGCATAATTCCCATAAACATAACAATCGACATAACAAAACAACGTACGAGAGTACAGTGGTCTAAAGCCTTTACAAAAGATAGGCGGGGGCCTCGTCATAGTTTGAGGCTCACCCTCAAAACGAAAGTACCAAAAATAAGCAAATACTAAGATAGATGGAAAGTATCTATTGCCCTTGAAAAACAGGTCTCACGACAACAAGTATTCAAGATAAATCAAGTGTCGCTTGGTGGAAGGTAGGAATCATCTCCAGCCCCTACATGATTAGAACATGTAAAAAGAAATATGGGTTAGCACAATTAAGCACTAAGTATGTGGGCATGCAAATGCATATGCACATGAGCCTATGATAACCTATATGACAAGGGAACATATATAGAAATGAATACAAGAAAGAACAATATATCAATATGCCATGAAGGTCATGATGCATGCCATTCCATAATACTCATATAAGTAGGGTAGGGTAAGGTAGGGGATGGAACCATAACTGACATCACAAATCCATGTGAGCTACAACATGAACTTGCCCAATGTGACCCCTCATTGGGTAAGAGAAGATTGATTGCCAAAGGTAATCTACATCACACCTTACGGGAAACCATACCCATTTCGGAGGATGGCCACCTGCCTTACGGGAACAACACCCATTTCGGAGGATTTCATAACATAGCATAACACATCATATCATATCATATGACATCATATCAAATCATACCTTACGGGAAACAATACCCATTTCGGTATCAAGGCATACCTTATGGGAAACAAAACCCATTTCGGTAGCAACCCATGTAGGCTCATGGTTTGATGGAAAGGAGTATGGACCCTGTGGAGATAGACCACCCGCCTCCAATCCCTCGGTACTAAGTCATCATCCCACAAGGATATGTATACATATATACATGCATGCTTAGAAATAGAAACTTGACACTTAATCTTCAAATCATGCAACTTGGGCTAAGAAACTGAACATACTTCATGCATATTTAACAAGAGTTTAACATAGTTCAAAATCATGCATCATAGGGCTAAAAGCCAAACCAACCTTCATGTCATGCTTCATGCAAAGAGTAGCTCCATATCATATCATATCAAGATGGTGCAAG